>PVKA01016607.1:0-34999 GCA_004027165.1 Ctenomys sociabilis
CTCCCACCCATTCAAAATGTCCACATTTGGAGAGATAGGAGTAGAAATTCCTTTGCTGTTCTTTCCCAATGCAGAGCAGAGAAGGACGACCCTGAGCTATTCTGTTTTCTGGTGCTTACTGCTAGCTCAGTGCCCTCTGCAAGACAGTTTCCTAAACTCTTGTAGGCCTCAGCTCTCATGATGGCTGCTATTTTTTTCCTTTTAATTGTTTGTTTGTCCTATCTATGTGTTAAGTTGTTGAGGAAGAAGCATTTAACATCTAAACCCCAATTCACTTCTTTCTTTTTCTTCAAGGAGAAAAAAATCCTGAAACATAATGTTTTTTCTTCATTAGAAAGAGGAAGTGGTGTTTTATCAAAGGTAAATAGGCTTGCGCCCAGATGGGCTGGAGTTCTTTTCGACGCTCAGAGCCCGTGAAGTTTGATTAGGTACTAAACTTGGCACAGAGAGTCCTTCATTCATTCCGTCAGCCAAGTCACGCCACTGGTCTCCACTTTTGGAAAGTTAATTACCTACATGCTGCTAGTGAAGGCTGCAGGCAGCAGATTTATTTGATCACAGCTTAGGCAAATAGTAGTCAACTCTTCATCATATTCAGCCAGAAGTAACTCATATTCAAAGCATACATGTATGCATACCTATGAAAAAAGAAAGGAATTAAAAGATACACTGTCCTGGGGCCCACTTGCCACCTGGTGGCACAAGAAGCTATTTTCCCACCAGTTCAGTTTTTGTGATCATCTTAAGTATATTTGGAGGGTTGGTTCCATGCCTCCTATGGATATCAAAGTTTCAGGTGCTCAGATTCCTTGCACAAATCATACAACCTTTATATGTCCTTTATTCATGTCCTTCACTATCCTTTAAGTCATTTTAGATCATTTGTTGTAGCCAGTGCAATGTTGTACAACAATATGTGAAGTGTTATACTATATTATTTTGAGAATAATGATAGAAATGATTCTGTCTACATAAAGTTTAAAAGTAGATCAAATTAAACATTGTCTTGGGAATGTGTGAATAATCTGTACTAAAGAAAACAAGGCCATTACTACGTGAAATTCAGTAGTATGTCTAACTTTGAAGAAGAAAGATGAGAAAAGGTAGGTTAAAGACTCCTCAGGGATTCCAAGGTACAGTGATATTTTATACATTTGCTGGATTTGAGATGTGCTGAGTTCATTCCATTTTAATTCATTGCTATTTAAAATTTATATATTCATAATGAGTATACTGTTTTGTATGAGTATGATAGAATATGATACATTTAATGGAAAAAAAAAAGTTTCTTAGCAACTGACAAGAGTGCAGGCTAAGGTGGGATTTCAGAAAAGTCCTCTTGAAAGGAGACAGGAGATGCTCACGTTACAGAAGGGTGCCTAAGGAAGGTCTGAGGGCAAGCTTCCTAAGAAGATGAAAAAAGCAAATGCAAAGAAGCAGAGATGGTAGATGGGGTTGGAAACATCCAAACTGAAGAGATGATCTGTAAGTTTACAGACAGGCAGATGAGATCAGCAGAAAAGAACTAAGGCAAATTACAAAGTTTAATAGGTCAATGTTTGATTGAAAGTAACTGAAGAAAAAGAAAGTGATATTGATAAAGGCAACTGACAATATGGAGAGACTGTTATGTAATTACTATAACAGTGACTACGCCAAAGGCAAACACCAATAGGTAAAGACTTATGATAGAAAGAAACAAAGGCTTGCACCCCATGCTCCCAACCATCGTTGCCCTCCTCCAATGTAGGAGCTCCTTAGACTTATGGTTTTAGTTCTCTACCAGCCTCTATAACTCTAAAATCTATGCTGTAGCCACTTTCTTGAAAATCAACTGTAGGTATTATCGATCTGTGAATCTTTGACAGGGTGAATGCAAAGTTAGCTCATGCACAGCACTCCTTACCCTCCTTGGACCCTCTGTCACTGCCCCTACATCTTCTACAATTTTAAATATAAGATTTACATTTATTTTTTCCTTGTCTCTTATTTTTATTTATTATCTTTGATTAATGGCAATAATTAATACATTGTACTTGTTTTTTTCTTAGTGGCTATCCATAATAAAAGAAACTGACAGGATATCCTGTCCAAACACTATTACTGCAAATCTTTCTTCTCATTGAGTTAAGGGAAAGTAGCTGTATGTCTATCCTAACTATTCCATATATACAAAAACAAAATGATCCTTCCTTTGTATCCCCTTTTTTTGTTTAGTCCTGTCAGAGATGGGTATTCCATTGGCATCTAAATACTATAGGTGTATGAATTCAGCAAAATAATCCAGCACAGAAGATTTACATTTATATTTTTGTTCCAGAAATTTTAGACAACGTCTGTCAGTTTCTGAGGTATAATATCCAAATATTTTGTTACTTGTCATCAAGTCTTTCAAGATTTAACTATGGCTTGACGCTAAAGCCAGAAATCTTAGATTTGGTGATGAAGGTCTATAATACAAGGTCCATAATACTGTTTCTTCGTTTCTTCGTGTGTGTGTGTGTGTGTGTGTGTGTGTGTGTGTGTGTGTGTGTGTGATTTAGTACAGGGTCTACAGCATCTCACTAGATCGTGATTCTCCTGTTTTCAGGCACCCAAGTGCTGGGATTACAGGTGCATCCTACCACACCCAGTCTCAGCATACCACATGGACGGGGTCAGCATAGCAGGCTGGGGATGGAATCCTGGTCACTCAGCTCTGCCTAAGCACACATCTTAGTCCACTGAGCTATCTGGTCATCCCTATTACTTCTTCTTTGAGAAGTAAGACAGAATACTCAATTTATATATCTTTTCTTGAAGTTTCTTGTTGTGACTTTTGCCATTCAAAGAATGTCTTAGGGCCAAAGGTAAGTTGGTTTTTAACATTGTTACAGCCATAGGTAGCACAATATTATGTCAACATTCACATACACATATTGGAGTGTAATTTTTATTCTTGTAATAATTGACATTAGTTTCTTTGCTTTGAGTTGCTTTCATTTTAGGTGGTGGCGTTTAAAAGTACTTTCATCATAATTCACTATTAGAAATAATATTTAGGTTCACTTGACAGCTCTGAGAAAACCCCTTTTTATAATTAACCAAACAGAATCATTTATTTATTTGATTTTTGAAGAGATTTGTGGGTATCAGAAATCAAACTCAGGATCTCACTCTTGCCAGACAGGCACTTCACCACTGAGCTGTATCCCCAGCCTTGAGAAAATTCTTTAACCAAATTATTTCAACACTGGTAAAGAATATTTGCCACAGACTATGCTATAAAATGAAACTATATTTAGACTCAAACAAGGTGTCAGAATAATGTACTACTCAGAGTGTGGCTCTGTTTTCCAAGCCTTAAACTTCCCTAAAAATGTTAATTGTTTTATTCCTTGCAGCTTGGCCAACAGTATGGATATGTTTGTAATGCTTATTGCTTTACTGTGTCAAAACTTGTATTACTTTATTAATCTTTCTGACTATTGCACTGGATCTCTTTCATTATTGTTATTATTGGCTTTCTTCTTAGAGCATAATAATGTGATTTGAACCAAACAAGTCCTTGAATTTATGCACAGTTAGGTGCTGGAATGTATTTAGATAGAAATCCTACCTAAAAGTAGATGCATTTCTGATAAACTTTCTGAGTGTCTGAAAGATTATTTTGCCCTTTCTGTTGAGATGATAGTTTGGCAAGGTATAAAATTTTTCCTTAAGAAAGCTTTATCTTTCAGCTTAAAAAGTTGGTATATTGCCTTCTAGTATCCATAGTCAATGACAAAAACTTCAACATTGCCAATTTCAGGATCTTCATAGTAATCTAGTAAATCTTTGCTTCTCCATACATGCTAACTTCCAATATATTTTATTTACTCCTATATATGTAAAATTTACAATGATGTTTGGGTATAAATCTTTTTGCATTCAGTCAAAAGCCCATTACTCTCCTTGGCTCTAATTTTTTGACAGTTTCTCACCACTTAACTCTCTCTAATTCCTATTATTCCTTCTTAAGTTCCATTTTAATGATGCTGAATCTATGTGATGAAAACACACCTATGTACTTGTCTCTTTCCCTCACATTTTTGATATTAAAATCTCTCGGCTAATACTGACCTCCTCTCTATTCTTTTTATATACTGTATTCTTAGTTTATTCCTTTACTATCATTTCATAAGACACTGAAAAAGTAAATATGTTCATTATGTATTCTTGTGTTTAAATTTAAGGTCTGACAAAACTTATTTAGTTCAATGATCTTACATTTATTCAAGCTGAGAAGGAATTTTTGTAGTTCCACATATTTTCAAGTACTAAAATTGAGCCCCATATTGAAAAAAAAAAAAAACACTGGTAGGGTAGGAGATTGCTTTAATATTTGATTTTAGATTTTCTAGAAGTATTTCTTACTATAGCTTATGGTACATATACTTTTCCAACTGTAAAATAAATTAGTTAAAGAATCTTTTCAAGCTTGAAGTGTAAGCTTATGTACTGTATCTACCATGGGCTTTAGGACAAATGTACTGTGAGATTATCCCCAAATTCACATATTCTTGAAACTAAAATATAACCTGTCTTTTGAAAACTGAGACTGCCCATAGAAGACAAAACAGCTTCAAAGCAGATAATGTATGTTAAAAAATATTACCACTTATTGAGATAGAACTGTAAACTTTAGGTCTACTTAAAAGTAGATCTGGTATGACACTAGCCCTATATCCATGGTCTACAGTCCTCAGTTTTGAGAGTAAACTACACCTCTTGTTTGTAACATATCAGTTGGTGTTTTACAACAGTCTGGTTTTAGACAGACAGACAGACAGAGACAGGGAGAGAGAGAGAGAGACAGAGAGACAGACAGACAGTCAAACAGACAACTAGTTAAGATAAGCTTTCCAAAGTGCCAATCAAAAAAAAAAATCACTGAAAATGTCAATAGATGAGGAAAATCATGTTTTTTACAGACTCTTCTATAGAATCTGTATATAGTCAAAGTGAAATTATTGGAAGGCCTCTTGCAAGAAATGAAATCGGCCGTGGACCCTCATGAGACAGGCCAGAGCATCCGATGCGTCCACAGAGGCAAGATCCCGTTAACATGAAGCCTTGTGCGTTCTGATGATTTCCTAGTGGCACCTTGGATAAAGGAGACTTGGCGAAATGCTATCCTTAAGAACTGTAAGGAAATAAGTTTCTATTGTTTAAACCCTCTGAACTGAAACCTCAACTAAATAACAGAGTTTTGTTATTGATAATGAGAGTGCTTTGATAACAAATGTAAAAAGTACATTTGGGTATGGGTGGAAAGCAGGAGATTTTAAAATTTTATTTTTTACAGAGAATACAAAATATTAATAAAAATTTAGAAATTATACAGAATTTTACTAAACAAAATAATATGAATTTGACAGGTATTTGTTATATTGCTTAGTGTTGCCTTCAACTTTGTTGTTTACATGATGAGATATATACATGAAAAATTGGAAAAAGAAAAAAGAAGTTATAAAAACTTAAGAAGGGCAACAGGGATAAAAAATGAAGAAAGAAGACCCAAAGTTAAGCTTTAACTCTTCCTTTCCATAGAGCCTAGATTATCATAAATGGATTATTGGCACAAATAAGAACACTAGAGGAGATTCTGATTAAGTTACAGACAGGAAGGGAGACCATGTATTAAAAATTGGATAAAAAGATGATCCTTGTTATAAAGTGACAGACTGCTTGATAGGAGTGTGCTCTGAAGTGTTGTGGAAGGGAGATTTGAATGTGTTGAAACTGGATAGTTAGCTGAGGAAAGTTCTAAGCAAAGTGTTGAGAGGAAAGCCGGACTTCACCCTACTGCTTATGGTAAAATATGAAAGGAGTTGTTTGCCAAAAGGAGCCAAAACTTGAAGACTTAGAAAATTCTCAGCAGGTCTGTATTACCAAAAAGACAAGAAAATGTGTTCTGGAGAGAACCCCAAAGTTGTGGACGGGAAATCCTCTCTTTATAAAGAGATTACCCGTCTTTCAAACAGGAGTCTCAACCATGGAGACTGTGATATTTTCCTATGGCAGCTTGAGCTAAGACCACATTCCCCAGCCTGAATATTGTAAGTGTCCCCAAAATATATGTAGGGGGTTCTTCCAGGGTGATGGCCTTGGGAGGTACAGCTAAAAGGCATAACCTAGTGAGAGTCTTTTGATCATTTGTGGACATGTCCCTGAAGAGGGTTGTAGGATTTTGGGCCCCTTCTCCTACCTTGTGGTAAATGGTTTTGACACATGCTCCCCGTTCCTGCTGTGTAGCATTTTTATCTTTCATTGGAAACCCAGAACTGTGAGCTGAGTGAACACTCTCTTTATCAGTTTAACTGTCTCATGTATTTGGTTGTGATAATGCAAAGCTAATACATCATATTAAATAAACATTGTTCAAGTGCAAAATTCTTAGCTGCTAATAGGGCATTCATATCTAATTCTGGCCCATGCACAGATTCTTTCTATTTGTACTTTATATTATGACTCTTCCTCTTTTTATTTATTTATTTATTTTTATGAATTTAGGACAGGGTATACAGGGCCTCACTATGCACATCGGACTCATAGTGACTCAACTGCTGGGATACAGGCATGTGCCACCACCAGCCTCAATTGCCATCACAACGCTTACGAGGAGAGGGGCCTGCATGGCAAGTCTGGGTATCAAACCCCTGACCCCTGTGTCTGCCTAAGCAGGTACTTTAATCCGCTGAGCAGCTGGCCCTTCCTTCACCTT
Source organism: Ctenomys sociabilis (assembly GCA_004027165.1). NCBI lineage: Eukaryota > Metazoa > Chordata > Mammalia > Rodentia > Ctenomyidae > Ctenomys > Ctenomys sociabilis. Next base: position 6,746 of record PVKA01016607.1, read on the forward strand.
TTAAGAGTAAACAGCAGGTAAGAGTTTAATTCTAGAGTACTTTAAAAAACCCATGTAAAATTAAGTAAAATGCCTGACCCTCTGTCCCTGTTCTCCAGTTGGGTGCTAAAACAGAAGGTCCGCACTTGTTTTTGAGAGACAGAGTAACAGTTTCCCCAATTGTCAAATAAGGGAGCTGTATTCACAAATATTCCATGGCTTAGAGGTAGTAATTGTCTTGTTTCAGGAGGTCTTACATAATTCCATTTGCTAATAGTCTCCCTTATAATTTTGAATAGCATACCAATAGCAATTAGCACAAATTTAAGTTCATGGAGGCAGCTTCTTCATGAAAGGCCCCTCTGGCTATAATTTCCATATGCATATTTGCTGCAGTTACTTCACTCTTATTTTAACCACCTTATTTAGCAGAGCATGCTTTTCAAATGCCAGGAGAGAACTAAATAAAGCCAAAGGTCAAAAGCTTGATATGCTTCTGTATAAAATTAAAAGTTAATTACTGACTGCATCTAGAGACCAGGACTATTTTAATTTTGGAATCATTAGCCTGAGTATTCAGAATCTATGTTTTAACTATAAAATGTAGGGAGTCAGCTGACACACATTTGCCCCAGAGGGACAGTCTGCAGGCTCTGAGCAGAATCTCTACCTGCCCTCAAGGAGCCGACCTTCCCCTGACTGTGGGCTGCTCCTCTGCTTACTGACCTGTTGCTTAAAGTTGTCCTGAAATGTAATGTGCCTTGTAAAACTGCCCTTTAGTAAAATGCAGTTTGGAGGAACTAAGTAGCAGTCAGGGATCCTCAGTCACATTAAAAGGCCTGACTTGTGGCAACATACATTCATTTCTGACAGTCATCCAAGATCACATTAGAAAAACCTAGTAGTCCGGGTGGTGCCCGTGGTGGTAGGGAGGTCCGTCAGAAAATGCTTGCAAATAGGGAAATGGGGTCACCCCTAGGGTGTCACACATGATGAGAAAAGATGAACGTAACCTTAATGGAGCAGGATAGCTACCTCCAGGTAAGATTCAACTGTATTTCTTTTTCTTTTCTTTTTGGAACTGGGAATCAAACTCAGGACCTCACACTTGCCAGGCAAGTGCTGCACTGCTGAGCTATGTCTGTGGCCTCTGCACTGCGATTCTTTAATAAATGTTTCCTAAAACTTGTAATATACATCACTAACTCTGTGGCTGAAGTTGTTGATCGAGGGGGAAAGATCTAAATTCAAATCGATTAGAGGTAATGCTTTAAAAATAGTTTTAGATAATTATAAGAAAGGCTTTCTGACAAATAAGTTTTGAAAACTTGTGAATACTAGTTGGCCTCCAAGAGGGAGCAAGAGTATGTCTCATGTTCTACATAAAATTCAGCCATGGATAGCGAGGTTATGAGCCTGCAGGACTAGTATTTTGTAAAACAACAAATACCTAGACAAACCAACAATATTGCATGAAGTTCTATTAAAATGGCTAAAGAAAAGTATTTTTTGCGTCAAAACTAAGGAAGCTGCAAAGGGCATGTGAAAAACAATTTATTTTTAGTTTGAAGTTTCCAACCCCTGAGCAACGGGGAAGGTGAACTTATTCATGTGTCCAAGAGATCAGTCGTACAGCACCTCTCCTGCAGTGATGTGGTAGTACATTACATTCCTGAGTGGGGAACAAAGCCCCACCTCCAAGTCCCTACCTGTCCCATTTATCAGAAAGCTTCATCTTCCCTTGGATTCCCCTCTTAAACATCCCTAAGGATCACTGCAGAGTTAATTCTTTGACCTTCCCTCAACTATTTTTGTTTTTCTTTTTTGACAGTACTTTGGTGTGGGAGACAGGGCAACAGTTACACATGGGCTCAACCGAATTCCACAAGTCATGGATTTGTTTAAGTCCCTTACACAAATTTCTCTGAGTGGCATCACATAACTGCGCTTTTAGTGTGGAGGGGAGGGTCTCCTGGAAGGAGGAAGCCCGATCGTGGCTGAGATGGATTATTCATATCAATCAAACTCACAGTACTGATTAATTAATGCCAGACCAAGATTTATTGCTTCACAGTGAAAAATATGACTATAGACCACATAGATACCTCTGAGGGTTCTTCACACATGTCCTCCTCATAGAAAAACCTTCACTAGAACTAAGATCAAATTAGCCTTTGCTAGATGTCTTTAAAGCCCAAGTCATATTAGTCAAATGGACCCATCCACTCAAATACTCCAGTGTAATACTGAGTTACCCAAATGTTTTGTTCTAGGGTAATGATAGAAGAAGGACCAAGCACCGACATGTGAGTATCTTTGAGACAGGCATTTTAGATAGAGAAACTATAGGAGCAGTCAGAGAAGCATGAAAATAGTCCATATGAAGATAGAGAGGCTTCCATCTGAGCTCGAACAATGTGGGAAGACTTATCTTTCTGTCCTGCTACTGTCAACTTTGCACGTGGACCACAGATAGAACTTATTCAGAGGAATATCTGACCTCCTCTGATGCATTTTCAAAAAGATTTCTGCACTTTACAAAATTCAGTGCTGGATTTCAAAATTTCTAGGTTCCAGTCTCTTTGCCCACAAAATAACCTTTTGTTTTTTAGATGGTATTCTCTGTCTAATCTTACCCTCAGTGCTAAGAAAACAAATATAAATAACTCATGGGAATTGGTAGAAGCAATTTGGACACCTAAACAGTTGGTTACGATACACTATGAAATAGTATAGGTCCAAATTTTAAAAGCAATGAGTGAAGTTATTAAAGGATGCCAAAGATCTCACCAGGGTGGTCTAGATATAAGATGAGTATTCAAATAACAACCCATACTTTATATTCAATCAATTTCAACCTAGCTAAGAAGTCAAGTGTCTCTAAACATTTCCCAGGGGTGTGACGCTCATCATAGATATCCTGTTAAGGCCTAGTAATTCTTACCCACTAACAAAATGGGTGTGTTAGCTTCTTTCATTCATTCTTTCTTTCTTGGTAACTTAGGGAAGGGCCTACAGGGCATTCAGGGTCTCACTATTAGATCGGACTCATAGTGATCTGCCTATTTACAGCCTCCTAAGAGCAGGGATTAGAGGCATGTGCCTTCATGCCCAGCACAATTGCCATCTCAGCATGCCCCTGGGGTGGGGCTGGCATGACAGCCTCTGTGCCTACTTAAAGGCACTGTAGTCCACTGAGCTATCTGGATGGTCTGGGTGTGCTAGTTTCATTTCTCTTACTATCATAAAATGCCTGAAAGCGGCTGACTTTATATAGAAAGAAAACACTCAGTTTTGGAAGACGAAAGTCCAGATGGAAATGTGCAGTCCCAGGAGAGGATTTTCCCTTGCCTGCATGCGGTCATCATAAATAGACATGCAGGAGCAAGTAGCCACGTAGAACAGAAAGGCAGGCTCAGGCTTTTGTAAGACTCCTTTAGAGAGCATGAACCAGGGTCCTATAAGAAGTATCTTGATCATTTTAGAGGAAACATATCTGGTGATGTATGACTTTTCTCATAGGCTCATGCCACCTCCTAGTACTTCCAGTCTGGGGACACATTCACAGTACATGAGCCTTGGCAGGAATAGGAGATGAAAAAAATATCCACTCAAACCATAGCAATGGGTAATGTGATTGTCCCTTTGTTCAGGCTTCTGGGGAGGCAGTTCCTTTATAGCACTGTGGAATTAACTGAAGCTGGAGAATCTGCATCTGTGAAATCATCGACATTTTATACCCAGTTCCTATGGTGTATCTGAGTACTCAACCTCTACACAAGATTGTTACACTAAGGATTTATAATGCTACCCCCATTAGCTCCAATATCCCAGACTCAGGAATGGGAATTGTTCATGGGGTATTCTGAGAAGCATATAATCAAAAATCAATGATCTAAACAGAGGCCTGTTACTCTACACGCTGAGCTGGCCTAGTATTACAGTGCCAATCCTAATGGAGTTACATAGAATACATCAAAACACCAGGATGCAGGGGTCAGTGAGAATGGCAATAGCTCACTTCCCAGCAATCACCACTTATTGCTGGGCATTGCTTTTCCCTCCCCTATTCAAAATACTTCAATAAATAATATCAGGTGACCCTACAGGGGCAGTCAATAGAACACTTTTATTGTTGAAGCTTCATAGTAGGATCAATATCTTTCTCTTCTAAGACATAGGTGTGAACTCTTCAATAGGGCACTAATGAAATCAGGTGTTCTTATGATTTTGAAGTTATGTATTTGATTCCCTCTTTATCTTTCATGTCAGAAAGGCTGTTAATAGGAGTTCCATCTTCTAAGCTTGGGTGACATTTATACCCCCTGGGAATGAAAAATCTATGTCCTAAAAAGGAAAATTAAATGTTCCATGAAAATTAATTTCTGATTATTTTGTCTCAATCCCATCCATCCTATGTGTTCACATAAATATATTATATGGCTTTTCCCCTCTTCTTTGATTTTATAAAGAAAATACAAGTGAATAAAAGATTTCATAAATTTATGAGATTGTCATGAAAAGACAAGATGAAGTGGAGATCTGCTCTGCTCTTTTCTTACCTGGATTTGCTCACCAACTCTTCGTGGGCCTTTCTCTCGTACCTACAATGAGAATTGGTTTTGAGCGCTGGAAGCTTGTGAATCATATAACACAAACACATTGTGTGTGACCATGAGTCCCTATTATCCCTATTATTATTGTTATTATTTTAAAGCTTTTAGATAGACATACCTTTTCTACTCCATCATAGTTATTACTACTGCTCATCACACTACCTTGGGTTCACTTAAATCATTTGTATTTTATTTTTACTTTTTCCATAATTTTATTGAAAAACAAATAGCAATGAGATAATTTCAAGTCAAATTACTGGAACAGATTCAAGAATTAATACATGGCATATTGTTTTTTCCATGGTTGTTTGTTGTACAAGGTGCAGACATGATATTCTATTTATGAACACTATTAGAGCAGATGCTTCTATTCATTGACTTAAGAGAATATAGCTGTATATCTATGTTTTTTAAAAGCTGAATTATAGTACAGTTTCAATAATTAATATTTTTTACATTGTTCTCTTCCTAGTGGTTATCCATGGTACAAGAAGCAGACAGGGTCTCCTGTCCAAACACTATTAGTGCAAATCATCAAGCAATGGCCGTGACTCATTCACATGGTTGACACTGACAAAGGATCTACAAAGTCAGGTACAGGGTTACAGGATAAACCCTGAGGGGAGGCACTTCACTGAACTTATCAGATACAAATGCTACATTTCTTGTCATATAGGTCTTGCTTTATCTCATTCTTAACCATCCAGCAGAAAAGTATAAAAATGAGGTATATAAAATAAGGCCATAATAATAACAAGCTAAGCTGTAAATGGCTCTAGTCAACAACTTCTTCGGATAACTCACTACTACTGTGGAATGCAGTCCAGCGACTGCGTTGGAATGTTTCACTGCATTCAAGCACCTATAATAAATGAATGACAATAGAATACCCATCTCCGACAGGACTAAACAAAAAAAGAGGATACAAAGGAAGGACCATTCTGTATTTGTAGATGCATAACAGTTAGGATAAATATGTAGCTACTTTCATGTATTTTATTTGTAGCACCTATGGTATATCTGCATATTCAACCCCTACACAAGATTGCTATTGTGAATGGTTGATAGTAATACAGGTTAAGCACCCATAATTCAAAAAGTATGTAGTCAAAAGTGCTCCAAAATCTGAAAAATGTAGGCATCTACATGACACCCTAAGTGTCACATGTGACTCCTAACCTCATATATCAGTTTGCAGTCAAAATGCAGGTGACCTAAATATACTGTATAAAATTACCTTCTGACTATAGATATATTTTATGTTTAAACTTGAATCCCATCCCTAAAATATTTCAACACATATTCAAATATTATGAAATTCCAAAACAGCTGTGACTCACAACATCAAGCATATTGTAAGAGGGATAACCAGTAATAATTCCGTAGCCATCATTTAATGAGTTCTCACTCTACAACAGATGCCACGCCAGTAATTTTTTAAATACTACTTCACCTAATTTCATACTTGCAACAATCTTTTTGCTATACTTTGACTGTGTCCTTCACTGGTCTGTATGTAAAAGATTGGTTTGAAGTATGATGGAGTTGTAGTTAGGGTTTGCAAGGGAATAAATTTACGCTGAACATATCATTTATAGGATTTTTAATAATATTCATCCAAAAAGTCAAATGCAGAAGAATACAAGATATTTCTCCACACACTAGAAGTCTGAAGAATCCTCCTGAGGACTGTTGATTCCACAGCAATGTCCTGCACATGTCCACCTAGAGGCCTATAACCCACTGTAATGTCTCATACAAGTTGGTATCAATGATTGGCACCGGAAAAGCCCAAAGGCCAGTGGTCAAAGCTAGAAAGTCCAGGGCAGTGGAATGCAGGATCTGCTTACAGGCTAAGGGATCTTCACCAGAGCCAAAAAACATCCTCAAGGTGAAACCCAGAGCTGCCAAGAAGAGGAACACAGCTGTCCTGGCAACAGGCAAGACCCAAGATCCTCTTTCTTTTTTCTCTATATGCATTTCAGCAAAAATCTTCAGATGGCTCTTCCATGTGCAGAACAATTCTGATTCAGTTCAGCTCGGTGTTCCCACTTGAACTGATCATTAATTAATCGAGCAACAAGTGGTATTAAGAGTTTCTGCAGAACTTTTAAAAGTGGGGTCTGATAGAAGACTCCTAAATCATTGGAGATAATGTCTTCAGTGGAGGGTACAACCCTCTTTGTCTCTATCCTAGATGTCACTACTTGCTCTGACACATAGTACTGCCACTGTCATCTGCCATCTTTATCAGAGGCTCAAAGCAATGGAATTAATTAGAGATTTGAATCTCCAAAACTATGAGCTAAATATTTTTTTTTAGAAGTTAATGATTTCTGATATTTTATAGCAGCAATACAAAGCTAATACATTTCTGAAATGGTATTATTATGTGCCTTAGTTTACAGATGAAAAAAATATAGGCTCAGTTAATATGGCTTCCTGGGTGGTGACTCCTCCATTCTGCTAGAAGGCAGTGGCTTCATGGTTCACACCCAAGTCCAGCCAACTGCTGGATCTGTGTTTCCAACCACATGTTAATGCTTTTCTTCTGCTCTTTTTTGTGTATAAACCTGAATCCAAATCGCTGGATGCCATGGCCCAGTTAGTATTTGACTGATTAAAAAAAGAAATAGAAAGCTATCTGAAAGACAGGAATGTGATAAGACAAAGTATAATTAACCTGGGGTTGGATGTCTTGCATTTTGACTCATTCCTAGCTCTGATTGTGACTGGGAGCGATTCTCCTAATCAACCTTCATCTCCACTTCTTCATGTGCAAAATGAGAGCCACAATTTGCAATTTGCTGTCTCGGGATGTTGAAAGGGATAAATGCAAAAGCACTAGTACACTCAGGGTACAATTAATTCTGTGGTTAGACCTGTAGGCTGATTTCAAATTACTTGGGATTTCAATCATATTAAACTGCTAGATGTTGCTAATATTCTTTCTCTATTTTCTTTTTCAGATGACTCCCTAGACTGACCCTCAGCTGAACCCAGTCTTCAAATCTGCATGAACACATCAGTTCAATCAATTTCATGAGAAATTTATCAGTAGATGAATAAGCAGAATAGAAACACAAATTTAAATCATTTATTTGGAGAAATTTTGGAGACTCAAGGAATGGATGGAGGATTCACTCTTTCTGTATCTTCTCGCTAAACTTTTGTGGATCTAGGAAACATCTTATTGGATTACATCATTCTCTTTCTTTTTTCATCATCTACTTAATGCTCATGAGTAGAAGACTTCAAACTATGTTTGTGATACATATCGATATAGAAACAGATACAGAGGTAAATGATATGTTTTGTACAGATACAGAGATAGATGAGATATAGATATAGTTACATATATCATTTACTCTACTCTTTCTTGTTCTACACAAAACTGTTTTATTTCTAAGAAGGAAAATAAAAACGCGGACTTTTCTGGTGGCAGCTGTAGTTTGAGGACAGCATTGAGCAGCCATTTGATTTCAGGCTCTTTTTGCAATCTCCATATCTCAGATCCTAAACTGTAAAATAAATAAGGCAATAAATAAGATTATGCTGAGGATTCAATGTGGAATGCCAGTTTTTGACTTGATACCTACTAGCTGCTCAATTTACATTAGCTATTGTGCTATTAACATTTTAACGTATTTGTTTGCTGGAGGAAAAATACATATACTCAAAAGTAGAAAATACATTTTTGTTGCCAAATTCCAAGAAAATTCTGAATTTCTTCTCCAATTCTACCTTCTGGTGCCCACTGCTGCGCTCAAACTGTCCACTTACAACTCGTAGGGACTTTTCTAACAAGACACCAGTGGCCACCTCTCAATCCCATCAGCCCTAACCAAATCACCTCAGCCCTCCAGAGAAGCCTCTCTGTTCCAAGTCCTAGAGAACTCGGTAAGCTTGACATCCCTTCTGGCAGATACAGCCTCTAATACTTCTGTCAGAATGCTATTGATGCTTTGAAATGTTATTTCCATCTCAATCCAATTATCCGAAGTAGGAACATTCTTGCCTTGTATACCTCTAATATAAGTTTTCTCATCCTAAGCACTATCAATACTTTATGCCAGATTATTCTCTGTCATAGCAATGAGTGTCCTGTGCTTTAGAGGTTGCTTAGCATCCTAACCTCTTCATACAAGATTCCCCCAGTTGTAGCCATCAAAATTCCCCTATATATAGTCAAAAATTTTCATGGTACAAAAATCATCCCTTACTTAGAAACAGCTATCTCAGAAGGTATAAAAACATCTTCTTTCTAATATGTCAGCTCTTTAAGAAATATTTTCTCAATATTTTTAGGTGGCTTTTAGTTTTTAGCTGTTCTTTGAAATTTGTATTTTATTACTTTAATAAATGAAGTAGTTGTCAAGGATTTGAGTATTTCAATATAATACAAGCAGCTGTTAATAGAGAAAATACAGAAAGCACTCTTCTTGATTCTACGGGAAAATGAAACAAAATTTTATTTAAAAAAGCTAGAGCATAACAATGCGAATATACTGACCTTGGTTTTCATTTGAAAGGCAGAGATACTCACTAATGAAACAGACATTTCAATGGCAGAGCCAGTAATATTCTTTGCACAACTACTTGACAGTGGTTCTGTTGGAATCTACACACAGCCAGAACAGGCTGACACACTCTGGTCTGGTAAACAGGGAGATCTTTGAAATCCAGGCTGGGGAGGCCTGGCAGTGGGGACCTCAGAAAGTACACACAGCCCTCCATTCCTGTCTCTTCATGACAGATCAGGCCCATGGGGAGAAAGCAAAGGAGTCTTGGCCCTGCCTGCTCGCATCCTTCAACATCCTGCAGTGTTCAAGATCTTCTTGAGAAGCATGAATTTTTCTCCCAAGCAGAGGACAACTTCTTTCCTGCCATGTATTCAAACCCTTCAGCTTTTGCCACCAGTAGCACATTCTTTTCTGACTGCACCAGATGTTACAGATGCTAATACAAACTCATTAGTTCTTTCTAGAAGGAATTTGTCGTCAGATTTCTCCATGTAAATTGTTCCTTTTACCTTCTTGGTGGAGGGTGTTGAGAGGCAAACAGATTGCCCTTCTCTGTTCTTATTTAAATGGGTCAGAGCATCAGTAAAACTAGATAATTCATGCCAATCCAGTAGGGGTAAGCACCTCATAAATTTCATAATCAACACTAGCATTTTCCTTTTCATAAGCTGTATGTCTTCAACAGTGTTAATTACAGCACTGGTAAGAGTCTCTTACTTTGAATTCCTGTTCTGGGGTGAAATATGGACCAACCCAGAGCACCCTCCTCTATCCCTGGCAGGGCCCTCAGCAGCCACACATCAAAGAATTTCCTGAAAGCAAGGTAAGGAACAAACACACAGAGAATCCCCAAACGGGGAATGGACTATGTGCTCAATGTTGTTTGGCTTTTAAAACTAAATCAGGAAAGAAAATATACAGAAAGTCCTTTAGAACACTTTTATTGGATTAGATACAGCCAATCCTTTAAGTCTTACCTTAAATATTACTTCCCTTGGTTGGCTTTTATAATCTCCCCTCTAAACCATCCCTCCCACAACTGCATGGCCTCGCTCTTTGCTCTTTGTGGACCCCATGGAGTCCCCTTAGCTGCGGAAGATGGATCTGTTGCATGGTCCCAGTGATGCCTGAAACTGCAGAAGTAACAAATGATATGTGTGTTCTGTTTTTCCTATTGTATGTAAAGCTCTATATAAATCAAACATGGGAGGTGATGAACAATAATAACTAAAGATCAAATGGAACAAATACAACAATGACTTGTGGCAAACTTAGGTGACTATGACCTCTCTCAAAACATCTTTTGGCATGAGGCACATGTTTCTTCAGGGATGATGCGAGATGATATAATTAATACGTACATGCAGAGATGGAGTGCACTGAGTGATATGGGCATGATGAGGTGGGGTTTGGCTTCTACACCAGGCCCACTTGGTCATGAGCCCTGGAAAAACCACAGCAGCTGATCTGATACCAAGAGGACGTCTGAATGACTTGAGGACTGGCTGCGCATGGGGGCTGGGTGCCTTGGATACAGTTCTGACTCATGTTTAGGGAAGGAAAGAATGAGACAGTGCAAGATTTCATAATGCAGCTCTGAATGATGCACAGTTTAAAATTTATGAATTATTCATTTCTAAAGACTCTCATTTAATATTTTGAAACCACAGTGGGCCATGGGTAACTGAGATGGCAGAAAGAAAACCCACAAATAATACGTCATTCTTCTCCATCATAAATTACTGAACTATTTCACAATTATTTATTTGACTATTTATCTTCCCCACATCTGCCTTGCTTCCACTGTGCAAACACATAAAAGACACCTAAAAACTATTGGTGGAACACAGAATGAATAGCAACTAGGGCAGAATTTTAAGATGAGTGGGCTTTGTCAGGCAAACCCGTCTACTCTCCAGTGATGCTGTAGCAGAGAGGGGTTTGGTGTCTACAAAAGCCTGGGTAAAAAGCTGACTGCTAAACAATCAACCTTCACTGCAAGGTTTCCCTTTCCCCATTTGTAGTCATCAGAAGGAGGTCCCTTGGTATTCATAAGGGGACAGGGAGGCAGTGAGAGCCAGCACACCTCAGGGAGAGTGGTCCAGGTCAGGGCTGCAAAGCAAGAAGAAGCCTCTAGAACCGGTCTCCTCTCCTGCTAGCAGCCTGATTTAGGAGACTCACTTTCTACTTGTAAAATGATGATTTGCTGCCCTGCCTCACAGGGCGAAGAAGAAGCTGGGAAATAAAAGGATTCTAGAAAAAAATGCAAGGGTGCATAAATTGGTTTATCATAGCTAAAACAATAGCTCAGAGAGACTGACTAGCACAAAATCTCTGTCTGATCCAGGACCAGAGCCCAGAGTTAAGGCAGAAGGAACCCGAGCTATCTTCTGTGAGAAAGAAATGCATGTTGGCCTCTTTTCTCAGAGATCTGCTTGGTAACAGCCAGAAATCAAAAGTTGGAGGGGGTGGCTTCCCCTACAATAAGACAACTTGCTTGGTAAATCCCAGAGCTCAAAGCTAGAGAAATTTCCCAGTCTTTTCCCAGCATGCTGTGGGACTATTCTAAGCATCTGCATGAGATGGACATTTATTTAAAAGTCAAAAATGGAGCAGAACTGAGTTTCATGATGTTGCATACAGGTTCTCCTATGTCCTGAGTCTTCGCTGACCTTGAAAGACTAGGGCCAAAATGTTGGCTGGCCTTGTGGCTCTTCTGTTCCTCCAATTTTGATCTGTGAACTTAGGTTGTTAACCATCTAGAAGAAAAGCTGATTAGGATCCTGCAGCATATGCCATTCACTTTGCCTTATCTCACTCAGTTGTTTTTACCTATTGTTGTACATTTCTATTTGTATATCTTCTTCTCACTTTTTATACTAGGGAGACTATACAATATTTACACATGTGTGTCTGGTTTATTTCACTTATGAGTATATGTTCAAGTGGCATCCACTTCAATATAAATGCTTGAAGCTTATCATTCTTAATAGCTGAGTAATACTCCATTATATAGAAATACCACATCTTTTTCAACCATTCCTCATTTGATGAACATCTTGGTTGTTTACAAGATTTGGCTATCACAAATCATGGTGCTATAAACATAGGTACACATATATCACTATGATATAATGTTTTCCTCTGGGAAAATTCCCAGTAGGGAGATAGCTGGGGAGAGTCACATGGAGAGAAAACTTTCTCTCAGACTCTCACAGAGAGCAAACTGGTCAAGCATTGGCCATGACTCATCCATATGGATGACACAGACAAAGGATCTACAGAATAAGTTACAGGATTACAAGATAAACCCTGAGGGGACTTTACTGACCTCATCAGAAAGAAAATCTACACGTCTTGGTATATAGGTCTTGCTCTATCTAGGTCTTAACCATCCAGCAGAAAAGTATAAAAATGAGGTATACAACACCGGGCCATAATAATAAGCTGAGCTGTAAATGGCTATGGTTGACAACTTCTTTGGATAACTCACTATTGTTATGGAATGCTGGACTGTGTTGGGTTGTGCCATCAAGTTCAGGCACCTAAATTGGTTTAATGACAATGGAGTGCCCATCTTTGACAGGTGTAGACAAAAGAAGGGGTATATAAAGGAAGAATCATGATGTGTGTGTATGGACAGTACAGTTGGGATAGATAACACCATGCTTCTACATAATTCTATGAGAGGCAACATTTGCACTAATAGTGGTTGGACAGGATATTATTTCAGCTTCTAGTACTATGGAACAAGATATCATGTCTATATCTTGTACTATGAATAACTGCTACAAAGACAACAATATGCAATTTATTAATCATTGTAACTGTACTACTAACCTTTTTTGAAACTATTTTATTGCTACTTCTTTCTCAATAAAATTATTTTAGAGAAATAAATATCCATAGATAAACTTAAAGCTAAAAAATGAAAATAAATAATTTTTTCATTAATGGAACAACAGGTAAGTCTGCACTTAAAAACAGCATGTGAATTAATTCCAGAACTACAAAAACTAGGAACCTCCAAATGACGTGGCTTCTAGGGCTGCATCAATAGGTAAATGGAATTTACTGGCCCAGAGAACTCAGGCATCAAGAAGAAAGGAAGGGTTTCTTGAAACAGAATCCAGACTTGCAGCAGAACCGCGCATGCGCCCTGCCATCCCTGTGCCCCTGAGCTGGCCACACTGCACAGCACTCTGCACAAGAGACAGCAGCAGTGGTTCCCAGCTGCAGCTTCCTCTCCAGCACCATAGCCTTAGTCTATGAGTCTTCCCTGAACACTGGCCTACACTGATTTGCTTCCTTGAGCTGCCATGCAGTTCTCTGAGGCCTTGACACATCCTTTACGGGGAGCTTGGAGGGGCCATGAACCCTCCTTGGCACATGGCTTCTGATAAGAAGTAGGAGCAGCGTTCTCCAGGATTCTAGGGAAACAGGAACATAAGTCTACCCTACAGGGACTTCAGACCTTCACAAAATGCTTTTTGTGTCATGATAAATAATCAATACCTTTCAGATATAGCCTGATGTCACTCCCTGAATCTCCATTTTGCAGGTGAGGGTTATTCCCATTGGTTTGTTGTGACAAGAAACAACTCCCTACACACACCACATTCATTCCCAGTATTTATCCAGGAAGCTTTGTGGGCTGTGAGGTCTGCTAGGGCCAGAACACAGGAGCTCCTACTGATGCAGCCCTAGAAGCCACATCATTTAGGCTCCTAGTTTTCATAGTTCTGGAATTAATTCACATGCTGTTTTTAAATGCAGACTTACCTGTTGTGCCTAGTGTCACGAACCGTATTGAAAACTCTTAACACCTTTTAAAACTTGATTCACTTTTGATGCTGTAAGAAAGATTGGGCTAATAAATAAGAACTAGAATCCATTTGTGGTCCATTTTGCTAACATATATTAAATATGGCCTGCAATTTGAACTTGCCTTATAAAATGTTTACATGCTATTAAATAGTCCTAATATCCCTTGTGTAAATTAAGCAGCTGTGATGTTCCTTATTCCAAGGAATTGCGGTACTTAAAGCTGTAAAATACTTTCATGCAGTAAATCAAATACTTCTCTCCTAAAAGCAGGATTATAAATATAAAAGGCAACAATACTGACCTCAGTGTCTGCCCTTGAATTGCTTTGGGAAAAGTAGTATAGAAAGAAATATCCTAATTTGGATGCTCAATTCATTTGTTTTCTATGCTTTAGGGACTTGGGTTCCTGGAAAATATGGCTGTCTACAGATAAGGTTTCCAAAATGCACAGCTATTCTTTATAAAAAAGACAGGTTCACAAAACTGCATCCAACTGGGGCCTCACTTCTCTCCTTTCCTCCTTAGCCAGGAGACAGAGCTGGTCTCCTCGGGTGGGGGAATCGCGTAAGCGCTTCCTGGTTGAGAAATGCTCAGCGGTGCCCGTTCTCTGTGTACCTTCCACACGGCTGCTTTTTATAAAGCCTCTTTCCTCTTCCTCAACCATCAATGGGCTGTTTTCTTGCAAGTGCTCAGAGTTTAATGGAGCTTAAGTGAGACACAGCCCATTAACGCAGTATCAATATTTATTTTTGGTTTCCACAGAAACAGATACCTGCTCATGGGTAACTTCTCTTCAGATCTAAGCAAAGGGAACTTTTGCACAGACTAATATACTGTTTAGCTTCTTGGGGTGGGGGTTGTGTATGAGGTTAACAAGCCATCATTTATTTAATAAACAAAACCACATAGGAGAGGAGCTGCTTAGCAGGGCTGGACCTTGTGTGTTTGTGTGAATGTGCACAAGTGTATAGGCACATGGGCACAGATATGTGTATATACAAAAGACAAAGTTTAGTTCATGCACCTCACAGATCACTCTCTGTTTGCCTCCCCTCTTCCCATCTGGCCACACTTTAACCCTGTTATTGCTAGGCCTGAAAATCAGCTATCTTATTCCAGTCTTGGTTTTCTAACCTGTTAATCAGTTTAAGGCTCCCCAGAAGAACAAGCCTGGCATAATTGCATTTGCCTTTGTGATAACGACTGTGGATGGCTTTGAATTACAAATGGCTGCATGTTAGTTTGGATTAATTTTACAGTGCCAGGAAACCACAGTCTAGCTGTGTGCTACAGGCCTTTAGTCTCAGTGACTATCCCTGCAGCTCCTCTTTATAGAAGGGCTGGAGCTACGTTGCAAGAGTGCAGCAGAATGAGTTCAGCAGAATCAAAAGAGATGCTAGGAGATGCCAGCTCTGGCTCTGACTCAGACATTTCTAAGAGTCGTATCATTGGTCATCTGTCCTTCTTTTGTCTCTGACTTTTTTATGCCATGTGAAGGAAGAACATTACATACTCTTCCCAATGCTTTTGGATTGTGAGATCATATACAGACATGCTGCACGTGATGGTCCTTCTGTTCCTGCCACACAGAAGCACGGAGCTCCTCAGGGTTTTCAATTGCCCTCTGTGAAATTACCATCTTCATTTTGATTGTATTACCTTCCTCAGTTCTTTTTTCATTAAGACACTTTTTCTTCTTCACCGAGCTCTATTTCTCTTCAAGTTTTTAAATGCTTTCCCATTGTGTCTTACTCATGTAATTCTAAATGTTTGGATCCTATGTTATTCCACGTGTTTGAATCTCATAGTCTCATATTCCAACTACTATATTTCTCTTTCAAGTTTTACTGTTTTCTTATTGCTTCATTTAAATTACCACTAATTGAACAGCTGAAAGCCATACCCATTTGTAGATCACAGTTTATTTGTCTTTTTTTTTTAAAGTCAGAAATCTGGCATAGCACAACTGGGTTCTCTGTTCTAGATATAAGAATAAACTAAAGGTATTCACTAATTTGAGCTCCATCTCCTAGCTAAAAATCCAGTAAGAAATCCAATCTCAAGCTAATTGAGGTTGGGGGAATTTGGGTCCTTGTGATTGTAGGACTGATATCCCAGTTTCACAATGGCTGTCAGCCTGCAGACACTCTTGACTCCTATAAGCTGCCCACATTTTACCTCACATGCCCCTTCCTTCTTCAGAGTCAGCAATCATTTATTGACTGTACAGGATCCAAATCTCTCTAAGTTATTCTTCTGCCACTAACTGGTAAAACTTCTCTTCTCTTAAAAGACTCATATGATTGCATTTGGCTCAAGGTAATCATCCTAGCCCAAGATTAGTGCATTTGGGATTGGAATGGCATCTGAAAAATCCCTTCACGGCAGTGCCTAGATTGTTGTGTGATTAGATACCCAGGAGACAAGGATAGTGGTGGGAGAAATAGGTTTAAAAGTGGCTTCGTTAGAAGTTCTAAGACCCAGGACTTTTCAACCCAGAAAATTGTAAAGGGACACAAGTTTTTATTTCCCTCTTTTGGCTGCTTTCATTCAAATAGATAGTCTACCTATCAAGACTTCCAGGCAAAAAGAAAGTTATTCAATATTTTGAAAAGGCATTGTAACACACACACATGCATATTGTTGGAGCACACTGCTGAGGTTCACACCAGAAGGAAACACTCCAGAGTTTATGATCAGGTAGGTCTGAGTAGGGTTTAAAATATCTCAAGTGACATTCCAGTGACTCCCCCAGAAATGACACTTTGAGAGCCAACACCTGAAGATATTAACTTTCCCATTAAAGTAAGCACCATATGAACACTGTGTTTGGAGGTTATACACACACACACACACACACATACACACACACACACATGCACACACGCACATTATGTTTGGATATTAAGAAATGCTGTATACCTTAATATGCTGCTTATATCTACTTACAAAATAATGAGAATAACTGTAGACACTAGCTTTCTCACAGAGACTATATTCTCTTCCATTGCTAAACATTACTCTTTTCAAACACTGTTCCTTTAGCAAACTCCACCCTACTTATCTGCTGCCTCTGCTGCATTTATAAACTTCAGCACGTCTACCCTCCCAAAGGACCTGTAATGCCATGAGCATGGCTCTGTTGTTTTTCATTTCACTTTCTTTTAATGAGACCCTTAAACATTCTTGGTAGCTGTGGCCTGCTAACACTTTCTTTCCATCCTTCCTGATGAATGAGTTCAAGAACTGGAAATTCCACCTACGGAGACAACAGAATGGTCCAAATTGTGGATTAAATGGATGCTACACCAAACCTCAATTTTTAACATATTTTTAAATATTGATATTAAGCTCTTCCTTCTGAGTTCATTAGCCATATTTCTGCTGGTGACCAAACATCAAATTTCCTCCAACAACTACATCCAGGAGCACAACTCATGCTGATCTGTAGCCATAACAGCAGACTACGTCTTCAGGAATCCATCTTGCTCTTTTGCCAGCATCTGGTTATGTTTCCCTCAGGGGGCAACATAACTCTGAGATAAGCTCTTACCAAGCAAAGCCTGAGAAGTTCTGGGCCTCATCCTTGGGGGTAGTGATCTCTCTTGGATAAAGAGTTCTCCTTCCTAATAGCCTAAAATAAAGCTCTAGGGTTATGTTTCATTGGACAGACTTGGAATCCCATATTTGTCACTGGACCACTCACTGTGGCCAATGGATGTATTAGACCAATCCATCAGAATTGATAAAGAAATAACTTCCCAAAACAAATGACGATGATGCTATCAGAGCTAGGAGGAGTAGATGCCAGTGAGGCAGAGGGCAATGTTGTGTGTTCTTTGCACAGGTTACTATAGTGACCAAATGTGTGCCTGCCCGTGAAAGCGCTTTCCAACCTGCCAATCCCATATCAACCAAGATTTGAGAGTGATGACAATGGCTTCCACGAAGACCCATATGTACACAACGGAGGCCTCACCTTGCGCTCCTGCCTTCTCGAGCTCATAGAATACTCAACTCATCTCTTAAGGTGAGAGGAGATCTTCACTTGTTCCTGCTTTGTGCCTCTCCATGAACGCACTTAGGGCAAAGCTTCCCAGAACATTCCAGAAATATTTTCTATGCTCCATTTCTCCTGTCATTCCCATATTAAAGCCAAGTACCCTCATATGAGTGTGATTTCTATGAAGTGAGAGTTTGTCACCTCGAAGTTCCGGTAGACATTTTCAAATGCAGGTCAGATGGAAGAACAAGCCATGTTTCAATTTTAAAGGAAATGTGAAAATTCTAAATGCAGCAGAATAGTCATCATTTAGTGATGAAGGAGGGTCCAAAATGCCACCAACCTGTTGGGTCTCAGTTGCCAGTGCTTCCTATGCAACCTGTCTTCTCTCATTTCATTCTCTGCAGATGGCTCCTGAGTCCTCATTCTCACATGACTTGTGAAATTGTGAGTTGCTTGGTATTAAAAATTCACTGCAAACTCTAGTACTCTCATCTTCTGGAATCCAAGCCATCGTGAATAGAGATAATGTAGGTAAGGCTTCCTATGTTTTCTGGTGAAAGTAGCTTGCAATCTGTAGATCTACACATGGATTTTTTTAAAACCACAGAGTAGGTTTCCTCTCCTTAGTTAAAGCTAAGGATGCCAAATTAAATGCTTTAGTACTAGTGATCTGTGCTTTATAATACTGTTTTAGGTGTTTTCATTCTATTGTCTATGACCATTAATCATACTTAGAGAAGGTGAACTGGTCAATTGTGTGTGTGTGTGTAGGTGTGGGTATGGGTGTGGGTGTGGGTGTGGTGCTGAGAACTAAACCAGGACCTTCACACTCAACTATATCCCCGGATCTTTATTTTTATTTATTTATTTTTTAAATTTTGAGACAAGGTCCCACCAAGTCTCTAAATTGCCTATGCTAGTAGTTCTCCTGCATCAGCTTCTCAGAGTGCTGGAATTACACACATACACCACTTTTGTTTATATTTTCATGTTATTCAGAAGAATAGGAAACTCAAGAAGAAAGCTTATTTTTCTTCAGTCTGTAGCTATACTGTCCAAACAATAGGCACATAGGACCACAGAACATTTGAACTATGGCTGCTAAATCTAGGAAAATGAAAATTGTATTTAATTATAACTAAGAAAGTTAAGTGTAAAATAGCTCATATGTCTAGTGGTAGCACAAGTCAAAATGTACAAAGTGACAGAAAGACTTAAAACAAGTCTGCTGATTCTAAATTCAGTGGTACCATACTGTCCCAGGTTTGCCCAAGATAAGCTTACCCATGACCTTCCAAGTTCTGAAGTGCCATAATTTCCCTATACACAGAGAAATTAGATGTAAGGTATCTTAGTTACGCATGAGTTACCCATGATAAAAAAATAAGGTTCATAAATCTGGCACTGATGCAAAACAAGAGAGCTGAAGCTACAGCCCAAATCACTCACCATGAAAGTCCTCATTGCCTGTGAGTCCCTCCAGCCTCTCAGATTTCCTCTGGCAGCTGATGGTTCTAATTCCTTTCTCAATAATCCGTGTCCTGACAATCATAACACAAAACTCTCCAGGGCTTATTTCTACACAGAAAAATCCATCCTAGGAGATATTTTTGATGAGTGGTTGAAAAAGCCATTGCCTTTATTTCCTTTAGTGCAAGATATGAAGACCACTAACAATATTCACATCATTCTTTCTTTCTTAAGAAAGAGATCTTAAGAAATTTCTTTCTTTTTTTTATCCTTCCTTCCTTCCTTCCTTCCTTCCTTCCTTCCTTCCTTCCTTCCTTCTTCTCTTTCTTCTTTCTTTCCTTTCTTTACTGGAAATTGAACCCAGGGTCTTTGCTTTGAACTGCATCTGTATTTTCATTTTATTTCGACTTTGAGATAGGGTCTTCCTAAGTCACTAAGCTAGCTGTCTAGACCTAGTCTAAGCCGATCTTGTACTCATGATGCCCCTGCCTGAGGTTCCCAGATTGCTGGTACTATATGCAGACTACAGTGCTCAGCACCATGTACATTTCTTATTGGTAATTGTTAACAGTATTAAGTTAATGTTGGGAAAATAGAAGATACACAAAGTCTTGGCTGATTTTTGACTTCTGAAACCTCTAGAAAGGTAGGTGGAGAGAAACATCAGAGTCAGACACACAAACAGATCCTCAGTTTGATGTAAAGAAACTTGTGTAGAGAAGGAGAGAGAAATCCAGTGATCTTAGTAATAACATCTCCCAGCATATCCCAGGTGAGACATAGGGTCTCATAACATACAATGTCTGATAAAACCTAAGGCGAGCCAGGCATGCTGTCACATTCCTATAATCTAAGCACTACTGAGGCTGAGGCTAGAGGATTACTCCAAGTTCAAAACGAGCCCAAACTATATAATGAATATTCATGGACAGCCTGGACTATATAGTAACACCTTAAATCAGAAAACAAAAGAAAAAGAAAAAAACAAAGCAACAGCAACAAACATAAGAAGCCAGTTAAATACCATGATGTTCTGGGATCCTTAGAGAAAGTGAGAGATGTGCTGTAGGATAAGGCCATCTTCTGGTGGACTTAGCTATAAAAGTCTCAAATTTATTCTTTTCGCCTAAGTAGTATTTCATTCCAATAAAGTACCACATTTTAAAAATGTATTTTTTGGGCCAGCGAAATAGCTCAGTGGATTAAAGCACTGCTTAGGAAGACACAGGCCTGCCATGCCTGTGCCACCCCCAGGGTGCTGAAATAGCAATTCAGACTGGGCATGGTGGCATGCCCTTGTATTCCCAGCACTTGGAAGGCTACAAACAGGAGGATCACTATGAGTCCAATCTACAGAGCAAGATCCTGAACACCCTGTAGACTCTTGTCCTAAAAAACACAAATAATAAAATAAAGTAAAATAGCCCACCCCCAAGCCCGCCAAGCAAGTGAGAACTTCTGAGACTCTCTCTCTTGGCCACCATCCAACCTAGCCCTGCCTGGTGAGTGTGTGAGAGAACTTCTGGCTTCCACAAGCACCACCAGAGAGAGCCCTCCAGAGCAAAACTCAGGAACCCACGTGAGTGAGACTCTCTACAGCACCCTGAGACCCCTGCAGTGCTCCAGAGTTCCTGCTCCCAAGCCTGCTGAGCGAGTGAGAACTTTTGCGACTTTCTCAGCCCCCAATCCAGCCCAGCATGACATTATGAGACTGTGGGAGAGCTTCTGCTCTTCTGGTGCTCCCTGGGCCAGGGTCACAACAGGTTCACTTCCAAGGGCTGCAGCAAAAAGGAGCTGAATGCAACAGCTAGGCCCAGGCCAGTTATAACTGAATAAACTCAAACTTAATAGATCTGAGCTCAAATCTCATTAGGTGCTAAGGTTATAACTGCACCAAAGCTCTACACCAAAGTCAGAGGTCAGTGCTATACAAAAATGACAAAGAGAAGGAGCAAAATGCAATCTCAGGTCTCGAGCCCACCCATGACAAGTACAGAGGACACTAACTCAACTGAAATGAATGACTTAACAGTGTCGAAAACAAAGAAACAACAGGAGAAAGGTATAGAGAAACTCATAGCAGAATAAATGCCTGAAATTAAAAAGAAATTTATGATTACATAGCATATGAAATAAAGAATCTAATGCAGAAACATATGGGGAAACCAAAGGCCCACCCAGAGCAAGTGAACAGAAAACTAGCTCAGCTAAAATATATGATTAACAGAATTGCAAGCAAAGAAACAACAGCAGAAAGGAAAAGAGGAACTCAGAGCAGAAATAATTTCTGAAAAAAAAAAAAGAAAACTCTGAAATCATAGAATCTGAACTAAAGACTCAAATAAGGACATATATGAAAGAATCCCAATTTCAAGAAATATATACAGTAAAGGAATTAATATCTACCTCTAAAGAAGATATTGATTAAAAAAAGAGGAGACTAGAAATATGACAAATTCATTGAATGAAAAATAGAGGAGAGAAATTGAATGAAGTAGAGTCAAAGAGATATAGAGGAAATTAAAATCTCAATCACGAGTTAATAAAACCATTTGAGCAAAGAGAGTTTCAGATGTGGAAGACGCTGGTGCACCTAGGGAAAAAGTTAGAAAGGATCTCTTAAAAACACCCAGGATGCAAGAAAAAATAGTGCATCACCTGGAGAACGATGCCAAGATGAACAATATGAGATGAATAGGCATCAATGAGAAAGAAGGAGTCAATGCAAATGGTATAAAAAGAATATTGGCAGATATAAAAGCAGAAAACTTCCCAAATATGAGGAAACAATCTGATATTAAAAAAACCAAAGCATAAAGAGCAATAAATAACTTCAAACTAACTAAAAACACACTGAGACATATAATAATCAAGATCCCAGAAATCCAACCAAGAATAATATACTGAAAGCTGCAAGAGAAAAGAAGCAAAGCACGTACAAAGGAAAACCCATCAAAATTAAAGCTAACTTCTCTATAAAAACCATGAAGGCAAGGAGAGCATGCAGCAGAGTTCTTCAAGTGTTCTATGAAAACAAATCCCAGCCCAGACTACTATACCTGCAAAACACTCTTTCTTTGTTTTTATTTTAAATTTATTTTTTATTTTATTGAAGTACAAATATCAATCGAACAGTTTTAAGACATCTTAACAAGACAGATTCGATAAATTTATACATTGCAAACTGTTTTCATACTGTTTTGGTATCGTACAAGTTGCATACATGATATTATACTTACAGACATTATTATACCAGATGTCTCTTAGCAGTAAATTGAGTGTAGCTGTTTACTTATATTACTTTTTATACCTGAATTATATCAAAAATTCAATAATTATTTTCCTAGTTGATGACCATAGTACTAGAAGCAGACATAATATCCTGTCCAACCACTATCAGTGCAAATCTTGCCTCTCATAGGATTATGTAGAAGCACAGCGTTATCAATCCCAACTGTACTGTCTATACACACACATCATGATTTTTCCTGTCTACACTCCTTCCTTTGTCTACACCTGCCAAAGGTGGGCACTCCACTGTCATTCAACTAACTTAGGTGCTTGAACTCGACAGCACGATCCAACACAGTCCAGCACTCCACAACAATAGTGAATTATTCAAAGAAGTTGTCGACCATAGCCATTTACAGCTCATCTTAATATTATGGCCTCGCGATGTATACTTCATTTTTATACTTTTATGCTGGATGGTTAAGACCTAGATAGAGCAAGACTTATATACCAACACATGTACTTTATGTTTCTTATGTGGTCAGTGAAGTCCCCTCAGGGTTTATCTTGTAGTCCTGTACCTTATTCTGTAAATCCTTTGTCTGTGTCATGCATGTGGATGAGTCATGGCGAATGCTTGACCAGTTTGCTCTCTGTGAGAGCCTGAGAGAAAGTCTTCTCTCCATGGGACACTCCCCAGGAACACTATAGAACTTCGATCTCTTTCCTCTATGGCTCCATAATTTTCTTTGTTCAGAAAATTTGGAGCTCAACTGAGTTTCATGATGTTGCAGTACAGGTTCTCCTATGTCCTGAGTCTTCGCTGACCTTCAAAGGCTAGAGTCAAAATGTTGGCTGACCTTGTGGCTCTTCTATTTCTCCAACTCTGATTTGTGAACTTAGGTTGTTAACCATCCGGAAGAAAAGCTGATTAGTATCCTGCAACATATGCCATTCACTTTGCCTTATCTGACTCAATTGATTTTAGTTGCTGTTGTACGTTTCCATTTGTATTTCTGCTTTTCGCTTCTTATACTAGGGAGACCATATGATATTTACACATATGTGTCTGGTTCATTTCACTTATGAGTATATGTTCAAGTGGCATCCACTTCAGTATGAATGCTTCAAACTTATCATTCTTAATAGCTGAGTAATACCCCATTATATAGAAATACCACATCTTCTTCAACCATTCTTCATGTGATGGACATCTTGGTTGTTTCCAAGATTTTGCTATCACACATTGTGCTGCTATAAACATAGGTACACATATATCACTATGATACAATGTATCCAGATCCTTTGGGAAAATTTCCAGTAGGGGGATGGCTGGCTTGAATGGGATTTCTAGTCCTACTGTTTTGAGGAGTCTCCACACTGATCTCCACAATGATTGTACCAGTCTACACTCCCACCAGCAGTGGAGAAGTGTTCCCTTTTCTCCACAACCTCTCCAACATCTGTTGTTGGTTGATTTCCATATGATAGCCATTCTTTTTGGAGCGAGATGGTATCTCAGTGTTGTTTTTATTTGCATTTCACGGATGACTAGCGATGTGGAGCATTTTTTCATATATTTATTCGCTTCTTTAATTTCATCCTCTGAGAAGTGTGTATCCATCACAGATGCCCATTTCTGAATTGGGTCTTTAAATTTGAGGGCCCTGTTATATCTTAGTTCTTTATAAATTCTAGACAGTAGTCCTATGTCTGATTGCTTATTAGTTCGGATTTTTTCAAAGTTTGTGGGTTGTCTTTTCACTCTGTTGACAATTTCTTTTGACATGCAGAAGCTCCTTAAGAAGAGTTGATCCCAGTTGTTGATTCTTTCAAGTGCTTCCTGTGCGAATATATGTTTGTTCATGAACTGTTTACCTACACCTATGTCTTCAAGCATTTCTCCTACTTTCTCTTCCAGGAGATTGAGTGTTTCTGTTTTAATGTTTAGATGTTTAATCCATTTTGACTTTAACTTAGTGCATGGTGATAGAGCTGGGTCAAGTTTTAGTTTTCAGCATGTAGAAATCCATGTTTTCCAGCACCATTTGTTAAAGAGGCTGTCTTTCTTCCAGTCAGCAACTTTGGCCCTGTTGTCGAAGATAAGATGGCTGAGTGTTGTTGTAGATGCCTCTGCATCTTCTAATCTATTCCACTGATCCTCAGGTCTATTTTGTTGCCAATACCATGTTGATTTTATCACTGTGGCTTTGTAGTATAATTTCAAATCAGGAATTGTGATACCTCCTGCCTTGTCTTTATTGGCCAAGATTGCCTTTGCTATTCTAGGTCATTTGTGGTTCCAAATAAATTTTAGGATTGATTTCTTTATGTCTGGGAGGTATGTTGGTGGCAGTTTGATAGGGATTGCATTAAATCTGTACAGCAATTTTTGGAGTATGGCCATCTTCACGATTTTGGTTCTTCCTATCCATGAGCATGGAATATCTTTCCATTTTCTGAAATCCTCTATAATGTCATTGCTTAGGGTTTTGTAATTTTCCGTGAAAAGATCTTTGACTTCCTTGGTTAAGTGAATCCCAAGGTATTTCATTTTCCACAGTGCTGTTGTAAAAGGTATTATTTCTGTTGTTTCCCTTTCAGTGTGCTTGTTATCTATATAGAGGAATGCTATTGACTTTTGAGTATTGATTTTGTATCCTGCTATGCTACTGAATTTCCCTATCAGTTCTAGTAGTTTCTTGGTGGAATTTTTGGGGTCTTCCAAGTAAAATATCATGTCATCTGCAAATAGTGATAATTTAACTTCTTCTTTACTTATTCTTACTCCCTTTATTTCTCCCTCTTTTCTAATGGCTGTTGCTAAGGTTTCCAAGACTATATTGAATAGGAGGGGTGATAGGGGACATCTTTGTTTTGTTCCTGATTTAAGAGTAAAAAATTTCAATTTTTCCCCATTTGGGATTATATGAGCTTTTGGGTTGTCATAGATGGCTTTTATCATGTTAAGATAGAGTCCATCTATTCCAATTTTCTGTAGGACCTTGAACATGAATGAGTGTTGGACTTTGTCAAAGTCTTTCTCTGCATCAATTGAGATGATCATGTGGTCTACAGATTTCAGTCTATTAATATAGTGTATTACATTTATAGATTTTTGAAACTGAACCATCCTTGCATCCCTGGGATGAATCCTACCTGGTCATGGTGTGTGATCTTGTTGATGATTTGCTGT
Organism: Ctenomys sociabilis; assembly: GCA_004027165.1. NCBI lineage: Eukaryota > Metazoa > Chordata > Mammalia > Rodentia > Ctenomyidae > Ctenomys > Ctenomys sociabilis. The sequence goes on from PVKA01016607.1 coordinate 32,594, forward strand.
ATTCTATTTGCTAGAATCTTATTGAGTATTTTTGCATCTAAGTTCATGAGGGAGATTGTCCTGTAGTTCTCCTTTTTGGTTGTGTCTTTCCCTGGTTTTGGAATCGTATTATACTTGCCTCCAGAAATGATTTCGGGAGGACTTTTTCCTTTTCAACTTCATTGAAGAGTTTATAGAGTGTGGGAATTATATCTTCTATAAATTTCTTATAGAATTCAGCTGTGAATCCATCAGGACCTGGACTTTTTTTGTTGGTAGGCATTTTATTACATGTCGTATTTTGTTGGCTGTTATCCACTTATTGAGAGTTGTTCTGTCTTCTTGATTCAGTTTTGGTAATTTGTACCTTTTGAGGAATCTGTCAATTTCTTCTGTGTCTTCTATTCTGTGAGCATAAAGGTTCTCGAAGTAACTATTGATAATTTTCTGAATTTCCACTGAGTCTGTGGTGATTTCACCCTTTTCATTTTTTATCGCTTGTACTTGAATTTTCTTTTCCCTCTTTGGATGAGGGTGGCAAGTTAATTTTTCAAAGAACCATCTTTTTGATTTGTGGATTCTTTGAACTGTTTTTTTTCATCTCAATTAAATTGATTTCTGCTCTAATCTTTATGATTTCTTCCCGTCTTTGGGCTCTGGATTTTGTTTGCTCTTCTTTTTCTAGTTGTTGGAGGTGCAACATTAGGGTGCTAATTTGTTCCCTTTCTGTTTTCCTAATGTGTGAGTTCTTAGCTATTATTTTTCCTCTAAGAACTGCTTTCATCGCATCTTGTAAATTCTGGTAAGTTGTACTTGAATTTTCATTGAATTGTAGATATTGTTGAATTTCTTGTTGAATTTCTTCAGCAACCCATTGATTGCTGAGTAGGGTGTTATTTAGTTTCCATGAGTTTTGTGGTTTTTCTAGATTCTTTAGTCATTTTTTTCCAGTTTCATTGCATTGTGGTCAGATAGTATGCAAGGGATAATTTCTATTTTCTTGCATATACTTAAGCATGACATCTGGACTAGTATGTGGTCTATTTTGGAAAATACACATGTGCAGCTGAAAAAAAATGTGTTTTCAGCTGTGGTTGAGTGGAAAACTGTGTATATGTCCACCAGGTCCATTTGTTCAAAGCTGTGGTTCAGTTGTGCTACTTCCTTGCTAAGTTTTTGTCTGGTTTACGTATCTTTTTGAGATAAGAGGGTGTTAAGGTCTCCAGTTTAGATTGTGTTCTTAGACATTAAGTTTTTCATGTCCCTTAAGATTTGTCTTACATAGTTGGGTGCTCCTGTGTTTGGTGTATAAATATTTATGAGTGTTACTTCTTGCTCTTGAATTTTTCCCCTGACCAATATATACTGGCCTTTTTTGTGTCATTTGATCATTCTTGGTTTGAAGTTGAGACTGTCTGAGAACAGAATTGCTACTCCTGCTTTTTTCTGAGGTGCTGAGGCATGTAGTATTGTTTTCCATCCTTTGACTTTGAGCCTATGAATGTTCTTTTGAGTTAAGTGTGTTTCTTGTATACAGCATATTGTTGGATTTTGTTTCCTAATCCACTGTGCCAGTCTATTTCTCTTAATTGGAGAATTAAGTCCGTTTACATTGATGGTTATGATTGAAATGTGTTGACTTATGTTTGTCATGATATTTACCTGGTGTTGTTTATTCCTTTGTAACCTGTGTTTAATTGTATGTCTTGTTTAGTGGGTTCCTTCCATTCTCATTCATGGAGTTCTGGTCATTGTGGTATCTCTCTAGAATCTCTTTCAGCAGCCTGTGAAGGGATGGCTTTGTCATCATGAAATTCTTTAGTTGTTCTTTCTCATGGAAGTATTTCACTTCTCCATTAAACTTGAAAGAGAGTTTTGTAGGGTATAATAGTCTGGGCTGGAATTTGTTTTCATGTAGGACTTGAAGAACTCTGCTCCATGCTCTCCTTGCCTTCATTGTTTGTGTAGAGAAGTTGGCTATAATTCTGATGGGTTTTCCTTTGAATGTGAGCTCCTTCTCTCTCGCAGCTTTCAGTATATTATTTTTGTGTTGGATTTCTGAGATCTTAACTACTATATGTCTCGGTGTGTTTCTACTTGGGTTGAGGTTGTTTAGTGTTCTGTATGCTTCAATCACCTGGATGTTGGATTATTTCCTCATATTTGGGAGGTTTTCTGCGATTATTTCTCCCCAAATTCTTTTTATGTCATTTGTATTGACTCCTTCATTCTCGTTGATACCAAATATTCTCACATTGTTCATCCTCGCATCATCTTGCAGGTGATGGATTATTTTTTCCTGCATTCTCGTTGTTCTTAAGAGATCCTTTCTCTCCTTTTCACTAGCTGCTCCAGCATCTTCAAGATCTTAAACTCTGTCTTCAGTTTCACTCAGACGGTTTTCTAGACTCGTGATTGTTATTTTTA
>PVKA01016607.1:35099-47654 GCA_004027165.1 Ctenomys sociabilis
GCCCGGCTTATCCATGTCTTCTTTAGAGGTAGTTATAAATTCTTTTTCTGCTGTGTTTCTTCCAAGTTGGGTTTACTCTGTATATTTCTGGGTTTGTTTCTGTATTTCAGATGCTATGACTTCAAAAGTTCTGTTTTGATTTCAGAACTTATTTCTCCTTTGAGTTCCTCATGATCTTTCTGCTGTTGTTTCTTTGCTTCAGATGCTGTTAATTCATATATATCAGCTGGAATAGTGCTCTCTGCACTTGTTCTGAGTGAGCATAGTTTTTCCACCCAACGTTTCTGGAATTCATTCTTTATTTCAGATACTATGTATTCAGATATTTCTTTTTTAGTTTGGGGAATTACTTCTCGTTTTATTTCCTCTATAGCTTTCTGCTGTTGTTCCTTTGCTACTGTATCTGTTAATTCATTCATTGTAGCTGAGCTAGTGTCCTCTGCCCTTCCTGATGGACTCAGTGTCTGGGATTGCATTTTTCCCCTTCTCTTTGTCATTTTGTATAGCACTGACCTTTGACCTTTGGTGTAGAGCTTTGGTGCAGCTATTAGCTTGTTATGAGATTTGGGTGCCAGTCTATTATGTTTGAGATTTCCAGGTATGCCTATCCTGGATCTAGCTATTGTGTTCAGTTCCTTTTTTGCTGCAGCTCCTTGATTCCTCTCTGTTGGTTCCCGGGGTCAGCCCTCCTGTGTCAGGCAGGTCGTTCTCCAGGTGGGTGGGCCTGGGCTTTGGTGGGTCTTCTGAGCTCACAAAAGGATAGTGGATGATCTTATTCACTGAGTAGGCTGTATTAGCTCGGCCAGCCTGTGCTGGGTCTGGGTCTACAGGTTGTAACCCGAGAAGGCTGGGAAAGGTCCCTCTGGTGCAGTGGGCCTGGAGCCCTCACTCACAGGCCAGGCTGTGCTGGGTTTCAATCCATGGCACGGGACCAAGGATTGCTGAGAAATGTCCCTCTGGCATGGCAGGCTTGGAGTTCTCACTCCAGGCCGACCTGCACTGGGTCTGGGGCTGTGGGGTGGGACCGGTAATCACCTGGAAATGTTTCTCTGATACAGTGTGCCTGGAGCTCTCACCGGGCCACAGGGGGTAGGAGGGCAGAGAATTCCCTGGGAAATGTCTCTCCGGCACGGAGGGCCTGGAGTTCTACGCTCGCTGAACTTTGATGCCCAGAGAATTGGAGAAATTCCCACTCGTTCAGCGGGCTTTAGGGCAGCGGATCCGGGAGGTGTTGTTGAGTGGGTCCTGAGGTTTCAGGCCAGTCACTGGCTTGGAGGGCTTGCGGGCAGGGATCCGGGTAGCACACGTGGGAAGAAGTCAATGGCTCTCCCTCAGACTCACCACACTCTCACTGATCTGGGAAGCCTGGTGAGTCATGCAAATTCCCACTCACTGGGAGAGCTTGGGGCGGGATCCAGGAGGCCGCTGGTGTCAGCTGCTGTCTCAGGCCAGTCTGTGGCTCAGTGGCTTGGGCAGGATTGAGTAGGCTGCTGACGTGGGTCTTGCTGTCTCAGGCCGGTGTCTGGGCCTGGGCCAAAACACTCTTTCAAGATTGATGGAGAAGTGAAATACTTCTATGACATAGAACAACTAAAGAATTTCATGATGACAAAACCATCCCTACACAGGCTACTGAAAGATGATTTAGACCAGAACTGATCGAATGAGAATGAAAGCACCCACTAAATACCACAAACAATTAAACACAGGACATAAAAGACTAAACAAGAGCAGGTAAATAACATTCAGTGGTAAATCAGCACATCTCAATTTTGACCATCATTGTAAATGGACTCAATTCACCAATTAAGAGAAATAGACTGGCACAGTGGATTAGGAAGCAAAACTCAACAATATGCTGTATACACGAAATACACTCAACTCAAAAAATATTCATAGGCTTAAAGTCAAAGGATGAAAAACAATACTATGTGCTCCAGTACCTCAAAAAGAAGGAAGAGTAGAAATTCTGTTCTCAGACAGTCTCAACTTCAAACCAAGAAGGACCAAACAACACAAAGAAGGCCACTATATATTGGTTATTGGACAAATTCAAGAGCAAGAGGTAACACTCCTAAATATGTATGCACCAAACACAGAGCACCCAAATATATAAGACAAATCTTAATTGACATGAAAAACCTAATATCCAAGACAACAATCTTAACAGAAGACCTTAACACCCCTTTATCTCAAAAAGATAGGTCAGTCAGACAAAAAATTACCAAAGAAGTAGTAGAACTGAAACAGAGCATGGAACAAGTGGAATTAGTGGACATATACACAGCGTTCCACCTCACCACAGCAGAATACACATTTTTTTCAACTGTACATGAGTCATTTTCTAAAATAGACCACATACTAGTGCATAGGTCATGCTTAAGTATATGCAAGAAAACAGAAATTATCCCATGCATATTGTCATAGCATAGCAAAATAAAACTGGAAATAAATGTCAAAAGAAACCAGAAAAACCTACTAAATACATGGAAATTAAACAACACCCTACTGAGTAATCGATTGATGGGTCACACATGAAACTAAAAAAGAAATTCAACAATATCTACAATTCAATGAAAATTCAACCACAACTTATCTACATTTATGGGATGCAATGAAAGCACTTCTCAGGAGGGAAAATCATAGCTATGACCTCACACATTAGAAAAACAGAATGGGAACAAATAAACACCCTAATGTTCCACCTCTGACATCTAGAAAAGGAAGAACAAACCAAACCCAGAGCCCAAATATGGGAAGAAATCATAAAGATTAGAGAAGAAATTAATTCAATTGAGATGAAGAAAACAGTTCAAAGAATCAACAAATCAAAAAGCTGGTTCTTAGAAAGACTAAAAAAAATCATTAAATCTCTTTGTAATCTCATCAAGAAGAGGAAAGAAAAAATTCAAATACAAGCAATGAGGAATGAAAAAAATGAAATCACTGCAGACCTAGTGGAAATTCAGAAGATTAGCTACTTTCAGAATCTTTACACTCAAAGAATAGATGACATAGAAGAAATGGATAGATTTCTAGAAAGGTACAAATGACCAAAACTGAATCAGAGAAGATAGAACAACTATCAATAAGACAATAACAGCCAACGAGATGCAAAACATAATAAAAAATGCCTTCTAAGAAAGAAAAGTCTAGGTCATGATGGATTCACACCTGAGTTTTATAAGAAATTTACAGAAGACATAATCCCTACACTCCGCAAACTCTTCAATGAAATTGGAAAGCAAGTAGTCCTCCCAAAATCATTTCTGGAGGTGAGTATTATACTGATTCCAAAACCAGGGAAAGACACAACCAAAAAAAAGAGAATCACAGGCCAATCTCCCTCATAAACATAGATGCAAAAATTCTCAGTAAAATCCTAGCAAACAGAATACAGCAAATCATCAAGAAGATCATACACCATGACCAGGTAGAATATATCCCAGGGATGCAAGGATGATTCAATATTTGAAAATCTATTAAAGTAATACACTATATTAATAAACTGAAAGCTAAAAACCACATCATCATCAATAGATGTATAAAAAGCCTTTGACAAAGTGCAACACTTATTCATTCAAAGTTCTACAGAAAACTGGAATAGATGTCCCCTACTTCAATTTGATAAAAGCCATCTCTGACAACCCAAAAGATGATATAATTCCAAATGGGGAAAAGCTGAAATTTTTACTCATTGATCTGGTACAAGACAAGGATGTCCTCTATCACCTTTCCTATTCAATATAGTTTTGGAATCAGCACCACTCATTAGACAAGAAGGAGAAATAAAAGGAATAAGAATAGGTAAAGAAGAAGTTAAATTATCACTATGTGCAGATGACATGATACTTTACTTCCAAGACCCAAAAAACTGCACCAAGAAGCTACTAGAATTGATACACAAATTCAGTAGCATAGCAGGATACAAAGTCAGTACTCAAAAGTCAATAACATTCCTCTACACAGATAGCAAACACACTGAGAGGGAAACTATAGAAACAATATCTTTTACAATAGCACCATGGAAAATGAAATACCTTGGAATTCACTTAACCAAAGTCAACAACATTTTCATGGAAAATTACAGTTCTCTAAGAAAAGAGATGGCAGAGGATTTCAGAAAATGGAAAGATATTCCCTGCTCCTGGATAGGAAGAACCAAGATCGTGAAGATGGCCATACTCCCAAAATCGTTGTACAGATTTAATACAATCCCTATCCAACTGCCACTAACATACTTATGAGACCTAGAGAAATTGTTCTAAAATTTATTTGGAACCAGAAAAGACCTAGAATAGCAAAGGTGATCCTGGCCAACAAAAACAGATCAGTAGGAATCACAATTCCTGACTTGAAATTATACTACTAAGCTATTGTGATAAAATCAACATGGTATTGGCAACTAAATAGACTTGAGGACAAATGGAATAGATTAGAAGATACTGAGGCCTCTGCAAACATACTCAACCACCTGATCTTTTACAAAGGGGCCAAACATGCTTATTGGAGGAAAGATAGCCTTTCCAACAAATTGTGATGGAAAAGCTGGCTTTCTACATGCGGAAAACTATCACCATGCACTAAGCTAAAGTCAAAATGAATTAAAGATCCAAACATTAAAATAGAAACACTCAATCTCCTGGAAGAGAAAGTAGGAGGAACTCTTGAAGACCTCAGGGTAGGTAAAGAGTTCATGAACAAAGATGCATTCACATGGGAAACACTTGAAAGAATTAGCAAGTGGGATCAACTCTTTTTGAGAAATTTTTGCATGTCAAAAGAAATTATCAACAAGTGAAAAGCCAACCCACCAATTTTGAAAAACTCTTAACTAATAAACATTCAGATAAAGGTCTGCTCTCTAGAATTTATGAAGAGCTAAGATACATGAGGACCCTCAAATTAAAAAACCCAATCCATAAATGAGCTTCTGAGATGAATACACAGTTCTCAGGGGATGAAATTAAAGAAGCGAATAAATATATGAAAAAATGCTCCACATCACTAACCATTTGTCAAATTCAAATTAAAACAACACTGAGATACCATCTTACTCCAGAAAGAATGGCTATCATAAAGAAATCGACCAGCAACAAATGTTGGTGAGGATGTGGGGAAAAGGGACCACTTCTCCACTGCTGGTGGGAATGTAGACTGGTGCAACCATTGTGGAAAGCAGTATGGAGACTCCTCACAAAACTCGAACTGGAAATCCCATTCAAACCAGCTATCCCCCTGGTGGGAATTTTTCCAGATAAACCAAAAGCATCTATCGTAGTGATATGTGTGTACCTATGTTTATAGCACCACAATTTGTGATAGCTAAATCTTGGAAACAACCAAGATGCCTGGCACATGAGGAACGGTTAAAAAAAATGTATTTTTGTACAATGGAGTATTACTCAGCTATAAAGAATGAGAAATGAAGTATTTATATTGACGTAGATGCCACTCGAAGATATAAGTGAGATAAACCAGACCCATATCTTCATATATAGTATATCCTCCCTAGTATAGGAAAATCAAAACAAGAAATACAAATAGAAAGGAGAAATACAAAAAGGAAAGCGAGAACCTGAGGATTGGACAACAAGGAGAGGGTAAGGAGAAAAGCGAGCAAACAGGACAGGGACAAAGCCATACATTTGTACACACAAGATGGGCAAGGCAAAAATCTGGAGAAAAGTCAGCAGGTTTTTGAAAGTAGCAGTTAAATGGTAGGATTCTCAACCTGACTATCTGTAGACACATACCTGTGAACAAAGCAACTGCACTGAAGATGGCAATGTGTAATAGAAGGGTCATGCTTGGAATGCCTGCCATTCTGGTCTGCTAAATACATACTTTCTGTGTTGATATACCAAAAAAATAAAATAAAGTAAAGTAAAATAAAATTTACTTTTATTTATTTATTTATTTGGGGGTAGAGGATGGGGGGAATCGGGGATCGAACTCAGGCCCTTGTACTTGCCCAGAGTGGCCCTAATTTATTTTTCATTTGATGGTCATTGGGCTATTTCCAAGATTCAGCTATTACAAACTCTGCTGCTATAAACATGGGCACACATATATCAATGTGGTATGAAATAATTAATTCTTGTAGAAGACAACCAGAAGAGAAAAAGCTAGATTAAATGGGACCTCTAATCCTACAGATTCCCACAATGTCTGCACCAGTCCGTACTCCCACCAACAGTGGAGAAGTGTTCCTTTTTTCTCAACTAGCCCTCCAGCGTTTTTACTGGATGTACATTTGATGCCATCCATTCTTTCTGAAATAAGATAGAGTCTCAGTGTTCCTTTAATTTGCACCTCTCACATGACCATGATGTTGAACATTCTTTCATATATTTATTTGCCATTTGTATTCCTTCATCTGAGAATTGTGTATTCACTCCATGTGCTCATTTTTGGATTGGGTCTTTGAATTTAGGGAATCAGACTTTTTCAATTCTTCGTATTTTCAAGATATAATCCTTTGTCTGAAGTATGATTGGCTGAGATTTTTTTTCCACTCTGGGAGTTGTCTTTTCACCCTATGAGTGATTTCTTTGGATGAGGTCACCGTTGTTGTTTCTTTCAAATATTTCCCATGTAATTTGGGTGTTGTTCATGAATTTTCTGCTTACAGTTATGTCTCCAAAATATCTATCTAATTTATGTTTCAGTAAATCTAATATTGTGTATTATTTAAATATTTGATCCATTTTCACTTCAGTTTAGTACATAGTGATATAAAGGGATCTAGTTTTAGTCTTCAGTATACAAATAGGAAGTTTTTTCATCGCCATTTTTATTAAAGAAGCTATCTTTCTTCCACTGAACATGTTGGGCTACTTTATCAAAGATAAGATGACTAAGTATATTTGTAGTTGTATCTGCTTCTTCTAATCTAGTCTACTGATCCTCAGGTTTGTTTTTTCGTTTGTTTTGCCACAATGATTTTACCACAATAGTTTTATAGTATAATTACAATTCAGGGATTGTGAAACCTCTTGCCTTGCCTTTGTTGTTCAGGATTGTCTTTACCACTCTATATATCTTCTGATTCCAGGTGAGTTTTAGGAACATTCTCTCTAGATTTATGAGATATGCTAATAGTATTTTATGCTAGATTGTATTAGATCTGTATGAAAATGTGTGCAGAATGGCCATTTTCACAGTGTTGATCCTTCTTGTCTATGAGCAAGGGATATCTTTTCATTGTCTGATATACTCTTTCATTTTCTTTTTCAGAGTACTGCAATTTTTAATATATAGATCTTTCACTTCCTTTGTTAGACTGATTCCTAAGTATTCAAATATTTGGATTCTATAGTGAAGGGTATTGTTTCCTTAATTTTTCCCTCACTAAGTTTGTTTTCTATGTGCAGGAATGCTATTGATTTCTAAGTATTGATTTTGTGTCCAGCTAAACTACTGAATTCAATTATTAGTCTACAACCATGCCACCCTAAATGCACCCGATCTTGTCTGAACTCAATTATTAAATCTAGAAGTCTTTTGGTGGAGTTTTGGTGTCCTCTAGGTAGAGTTTAATGTCATCAGTGAATAATGACAATTTAACTTCTTCCTTTCCTGTCTCTATCCTTTTTATTTCTCTGGCTAGTATTTCTAGAACTATATTAAACAGGAGTCGATAATGGATAACCTTGTTTTGCTCTTTATTTTAAAGTGAAAGCTTTCAGTTTTTATCAGTTTAGTATGATATTGGCTGTAGGTTTGTCATAGATGACTTTTATCAGATTGAGGTAAAGACCATCTATTTTCATTTTCTGGAGTGTTCTTATCATGAATGAATGTTAGACTTCATGAATGTTAGACTTTTTCTCCATTTATTGAGATGATCATGTGATTTTTGTCTTTGGATCCTTTGAGATAGTGTATTACATTTACTGATTTGCATATGTTGAACCATCTCTGCATTCCTGGAATGGAACCCACTTAGTCATAATCTTTTTGATGATTTCCTGTATTGTGCTTCTTAATATCTTATTGAGGGTTATTGCATCTATATTCATTGGGTAGTTGCCCTATATTTCTGTTTTTGGTTAGGTCTTCCTGTTGTCTTGGTATTGGAGTGGCACTTGCCTCCACGAATGAGTTAAGGAGGAGTTTTTTTTTTTTTTTCTTGTATCAGGGATCAAACCGAGGACCTTGTGCTTGCCAAACAGGTGCTTATGTTGCTGAGCTATCTCCCTAGCCAAGACAGGGAATATTTCTTCCCTTTCAAATTCATTAAAGAGTTTGAGGAGTATTAGTGTTAAATCTTTTCTAAAATTCTTGTAGAATTCATCCATGAATTCATCAGGTGTGAGACATTTTTGTTGATAAGCTTTTATTATATTTTTAATTCCATTAACACTGGCTTATTCAGATTTTTGTATCTTCTTGACTCAGCTTGGGTAATTCACACATTTCTAGAAATCTGTCCATTTTTTTCTATATTTTCCATCATATGTGAATAAATACTTTGAAGTAGGTATTGATGATCTTCTGAATTTCAAAAGGTTCTGTAGTGGTTTCACCCTTTTTATTCCTCAATGCATGTATTTGAACCTTTTTTCTTTTTTTGATAAATTTGTTAGGGGTTTATCAATTTTATTTGTTTTTTCAAAGAATGAAATCTTTGATCCATTGATATTTTTGTATTGTTTTCTTAGTATGAATTGCATTAAAATTTCCTCTGATACTTGTAATATACTCCCTTGTATGGACATTTGGGTTGACTTACTCTTCTTTTTCTTGAAGCTTGAGGGACAACTTTAGCACTTTTGTTTTCTTGATGTGAGAATTCTACATGATAAATTTGCTACTTAGGTCTGCTTTCATTGTGTTCCACACATTCCAGGGTACAGTATACACAATGTCATTTAATTGTAGATAATGTTTAATTTTTCTGTGACCCACTAGTTAGCGTTATTTAAGAAGTGTGTTATTTGTGCTTATGTATTTTGTGTTTTCTTTTGCCATTAATTTCTAATTTCATTGCACACTGGTAAGGTAATACACATGGGATACTTTCAATTCCTTTGCATCTATTTAAACATATTCTATAAGACAGTATATGGCCTGTTGTAGAGAATATCCCATGTGTAGCTGAGAAAAATATGTGTATTCCAGTGTTGGGTGGAATACCTTATAAACACCTATTAAGTCCATTTGTTCTCTTTCAGTTCTGGTATTTCTTTGCTGATTTTTTTTGACTAATTGTTCTATTGCTTTGTGACAATGGAGCATTAAGGTCTCATGCTACAATTGTGTTATTATTTATTTGATTTTTAATGTCTTTCAATATGTCTTATAACGCTGGGTCTTCCTATATTTGGTGCATATATATTTATGATTGCTATCTCTTCCTTTTAATCTTTTCCTCTAACAAGTATGGAGTGACCTTATTTATCTTTTCTGATCATTCTTGGTTTGAAATTCACATTGTCTGTTAGTAAAACAGCTACAGTAGGGAGCCCCTCCTAGTCTTTGTCTCAGTTCAAGAAATTTATATTTGTAATCCAATGGATAAATTATTGGAAACCCAAGTTAATTCCAATCTACCACACTAAGTGCAACAAGTGGTGAGAATAAAGACAATAAGGTCTATTTATAGTTTTCGGGAGCCAAAGGGTTTACGTACAGCCATGATTATGGCTATCCAGAGCAATGACTTTGACCCAAGGCCAAACCCAAGTTTTTTTCAGTCATGAAGGAGGAATGGCTTACAGATGAATGACTGAGAATGGCAGAAGTAGATGAGTACTGTGAGCTGGGATAGGTAGGAGGCCTGCACTTACCCCTGCAATATGCAGAAAATGATATGCAGAAAAACTATTTGCACTATACTATTGAAATAGTACCTACTGTTATAGGGTAAGTTGCTTCAGCTATGATGTGTAATCTTTCAAGCCCCAGGAAGGCATGGCCTCTATCTCAAGGCTTGATCCCAGCCAACAACATGGAGCACTAGCTCATCATCCCAGGTCAACCCAGTTCGTATTGAAGGGCATCAAGTGTGAGTTATCAGGGGAACACGTGTGCTGTCTTCAATATCTACCATCAGGACCTCAGCTAGACCAACATATGTAACTTAAAGCCAATTGAAGGATAAGGAAATTTCCTATCCAGCTCTGTACCTATTAATACATGGAAATAGGGTCAGGCACAGCCAAAATGCAGACAACAGCTCTTCTTTTAAGGAGAGTCAGTGAGTGAGACCACAAGAGGCTGCAGGATCCTGAACAGATCCAGAGTGCAGGCTTGCTGTGAAACCCTTCAGCAGAACTCCCTACAAAGAGACTAGCAGCAAGAACCATCCAGACAATTCCGGAGCAGAACAACTTGCCAGTGTGACATAAAGGGTTCACTTGCAAGGCTGCAGCAGAATGAAGTGGAGCATAGCAGCCAGACCCAAGCCACACCCACCTGGAAGAGTCCGAACTTCATAGATCCAGACCTGGTGCTAAGGTAATAATTCTATCTAACCTCTATACCAAAGGTCAAAAATATACAAAATGACAAAAAGAAGGAACAAACAGCAGTCTCAGGCCCCTAGTCCACCCAGTACAAATGGAGAAGGCCTAGAGGAAATTGGAAATCACACACCTGAAATCTCTGAAATAATAGTGTTGGAAGTGCTGCAGAAAGGTATAGAAGAGATCAGATCAGAAATAATTTCTGAAATAAAAAAGAAGTGATAACTATAATCAAAGAACTATTAAGTGCTTCTAAAGAATACACTGATAAAAAATAGAGCACAATATAAAAATGATGGAACCCCTTAATAAGCAATATAAAAAATAAATAGAATGTATGAACCAGATTCAAATTCATGTACAAGAAATTAAAACTTCAATCACAAGCCAGCAAATCCATTTGAGAGAAAGTGAAAATAGACACTCTGACCTCGAAGGCACCATTGCAGCTAGTGAAAAGGTAAGCAAAGATCTTTTACAAACAACTAGGATTCAGGAAAAAATCATTTAACACCTGCAAGACAAGACTAATAGGCGTCAATGAGAAGGAAAGAGTCAATACAAATGATATAAAAAGAATATGGCCAGAAGTAATAGCAGAAAACTTCCCAAATATGGAGCAATAATCTGACATTCAGGAAACCGAAGCATATAGAAGTCCAACTAACATCAACCCAATTAAACCCAGTCCCAGACATATAATAATCAAAATACCAGAAATTCAGCACAGTATACTAAAAGCCACTAAAGAAAAGAAACAGATCACATTTGAAGAAAACCCATCAGAATGATGGTAGATTTCTCTTACCAAACCATCACGTCAAGAAAAGCATGGAGCAAAGTACTTCAAGTCTTGCAGAAAAACAAATTCCAACCCAGAATGATATACCCTGCAAAACTCTCTTTCGAGTATAATGGAGAAAAACTAAATAATTTCATGTTGACAAAGCCAAGCATACACAGACAACTAAATGATGTTCTAGAGAGGGCGCAAAATGATCACAACCCCATGAACAAGAATGCAAAGAACCCACCAAATAGGGCAAACAATTAGCACAGGAGAATAAGAGGCATACAATAGTAGTCTTTCAGTTATTTTTGTGTGTACAGCAGCAAAATATTTCCATCAGCACACTCCATAAATGGACTTCTCTTGCACCCTATGGGTCATGATTCCATGGGTCTACAGGGTGGATTTCAAGGAAATGGCTGTAGCTCAGTCCCACAAGTGACACTTGGCCACCAGTAAGTGTCATGGTCATTATCCATGTCCACAACACATTAGAACTTTGTGCGATATCCTATCCCCAAAATGTCAGAAGTGATGGTCATTTATTTGTCATTCCTGTATTTATCTTGTTTTATTCTTAGTATTTCTTTACTACCATGAAAACTTTTTCTTAGTGCAATTGTTTTGAAACATTTAATTTTCAATTAATTAGTATTTAATTTTCTGAATACTGCTTAATCTTAATTTTTGTTTTAAGATTCATAATACATCTTTGAATTACAATTTATCTTGAAGACATCATATGATATCTTCTCCTAATATTAGAAACTTTAAAAAGTATATTTCCATTTTGTGGACTTTATATTACTTCTTCCTTGTGTTTTACACACACACACACACACACACACACACACAAATATGTACTTGTATAACACGATGTAAGATTGGTACTGTTTCATAGTCATAGAAATCTTTGATGATCTTTTAAATAAGGGGTCATCTAATGTATCTTATATAGTCCTGAATAACTATCACCTTGAGAGCTCTTTATTATTCATCCAGGAGCATACTGCAACTTCTCTTGCTTTTTGAATTATGCTCTTTGTTATTTCCTATATGCTACATCTGGAGGTATTAAAATATTTCAATTTTGTATAACTAGAAAATATTTTACTTTTAGTTTTCAAAGGTATGTTTGCTAAGTATAATATTCAAGGAGATTTTTTTTCTTTCAGTCCTTTAATTAGTCTAGTTTTATTATACACTTGGTCCTTTTGTTTTTCTTTGTAATGTGGAATAAGATGTTATTGAATTTCGTTCTTCCATAGCTATTTTTTATGTATATGCTTTAAT
>PVKA01016608.1:0-47563 GCA_004027165.1 Ctenomys sociabilis
CCTACTGGGAATTTTCCCAAAGGATCTGGATACATTGTATCATAGAGATATATGTGTACCTATGTTTATAGCAGCACAATGTGTGATAGCAAAATCTTGGAAACAACCAAGATGTCCATCACATGAGGAATGGTTGAAAAAGATGTGGTATTTCTATATAATGGAGTATTACTCAGCTATTAAGAATGATAAATTTGAAGCATTTATAGTGAAGTGGATGCCACTTGAACATATAAGTGAAATAAACCAGAAACACATGTGTAAATATTGTATAGTCTCTGTAGTATAAGAAGCGAAAAGCAGAAATACAAATGGAAACATATAACAACAACTAAAAACAATTGAGTCAGATAAGGCAAAGTGAATGGCATATGCTGCAGGATACTAATCAGCTTTTCTTCTGGATGGTTAACAACCTAAGATTACAAGCCAGAGTTGGATAAATAGAAGAGCCACAAGGCCAGCCAACATTTTGGCCCTAGCCTTTCAAGGTCAGCGAAGACTCAGGGCATAGGAGAACCTGTACTGCAACATCATGAAACTCAGGTGAGCTCCAAATTTTCTGAACAAGGAGATTATGGAGCCACAGAGGAAAGAGACTGAAGTTCTAAAGTGTGCCTGGGGAGAGTCACATGAAGAGAAAACTTTTTCTCAAGCTCTCACAGAGAGCAATCTGGTCAAGTATTGGCAGTGACTCATCCACATGGATGACACAGACAAAGGAACTACAGAATAATGTACAGGACTACAAGATAAACCCTGAGAGGACTTCAATGACTACATAGGAAATATAAAGTTCTTGTGTTGGTATATAAGTCTTGATCTACCTAGGTCTTAACCATCCAGTAGAAAAGTATAAAAATTAAGTATACATCATGAGCCCATAATATTAAGCTGAGCTGTAAATGAATATGGTCAACAATTTCTTTGAATAACTCACTATGGTTGTAGAATGCTGGACTGTGTTGGATTGTGGTGTCGAGTTCAAGCACCTAAGTTAGTTGAATGTCAAGGGAGTGCCCACTATTGACAGGTGTAGACAAAGGAAGTGTTGTAGAAAGAAAAATTCATGATGTGTGTGTATAGACAGTACAGTGGGATAGATAACGCTGTGCTTCTACATAATTCTATGAGTGGCAAGATCTGCACTAGTGGTGGTTGGACAGGATATTATGTCGGCTTTTAGTACTATGGTCATCCACTAGGTAAATAATTATTGAATTTTTGACATAATTCAGCTATAAAAAAATAAGATATGTACACAACTACACTCTTAATTCACTGATAAGAGATATCTGCTAAAATAATATCTGTAAATATAATATCATGTATGCACTTTGTACAATACCAAAACATTATGAAAACAGTTTACAATGTATTAATTCATCGAATGTGTATGGTTAAGGTGTCTTGAAATTGTCTGATTGACATTTGTATTTTAATAAAATAAAAATAAATGAAAAAAACCATATATATATACATAAAAAATAATAAATGAATAAACAAAAATAATTTCAATAAACCCTAGTTGTCTGAACTATGAAATAGGAATTATAATAATAGTTCCTATCTCACCAATCTCTGATAAGGATTACATGACTTTTTTTTTTTTTTTTTTTTTTGGTGGAACTAGTGATTGAACTCAGGCCCTTGAGTTTCCCAGGGAAGCACTTATTCCACTAAGCTATCTCCCTAGCCCCCAGGATTACATGACTTAATTCAACCAAACCACTTAAAATTGAACCCAGGACAGTAGATATTTAGTGAACATCACATCCACCCTTTTACACCATTGTCTTATAGTACTTCATCTCTCAAATATTCTCTGTGATTAATTTTATTGGGCTTTGTATAGATAACAATGCCAAGGCTTGGAGGCTGAAAAACCTACCTAATTTAATGAGTGAAATGCTTGAGCTGGAGACCCAGCTGTGGCAAGAAGGAGTCAGTAGGGAACAGAGCACGAATGATGCATGGGAGCCAGGATGTCCACAGGCATGGCCAAGTGTCCCCAGTCTGAAAGTTGCATCACCCCCAGTAGATTATGATTGACTCACAGCAGTGGGGGCAAGCCTACAGCATGCACAGCAGTGGGCTGTTTTTTCACTGAACATTGTGGCATCTCTGACTACACAAAAGCATTAAAGTACTTATGAAACTGCCTCATTGAGCCATTTTGAAGAGCAAATGTAACAAGGATTTTTATTCTTTCTAAAAAAAAAAAATAGAAATCCTTTACCAATACAAGATATCAAAAGACAATAATATTTAAAAAGTAATATTGTTGCGTGTTTTATAATTTGCCAAGTTCATAGAAGAGAATAAAAAACATTCCCTTCCCTGCTGAAAATTTAAAATCAAACTAGGAGAAAGAAAGATACAAAGGAGAGGGAAACTGCTCTGGTCAAAAGGCTTAAAAGTAAATGAGCATTAATTGAGTCAAAAAGTGACTTCACACACAAATTGAACTTGAGTCACTTATTGAAGGATGGAGACAACATCTTCCAGCAGAGAAGGTCTCTGTCATCAGGAAATGGATGCATAAAACATCATCACACCGGAAGCCAGAAGACAGGGTGAGAAAGAACCAACTTGGTGTAGGTCTCCTCAATACCACATTTTTCCACCTGCCTAGAAGGTCTTTCCTACTGACTCTTAAACCAGGCCGTCCCCAGTCCACTCAGTCCAGAGCCCATCTCCTTCAAGAAGATGTATTGTGACCCCCATGACTAGAAAAGACCCCTCATCCTGCTCCTCTTTGCTCCCAGGAGCTGTCAGCAGTGTCTCCCACAGAGAGCTCCTCAGGTGTGAGATGGGCCAGTTCTTTGCATAGGACCATCTCGGGCATCCAGGATGTATGGTGTCCCTGACCCTCACTCCCAGAATATCAGTGCTAAGCCCAGCATGGTGCCAGCCACTCTCAGCTAAAACTCACACCTTGATCCTCACACTCTGCCTGAAGCCCTTGTGCTGCTCCTAGCAGCCGAGAGCACCTTTAGGATCAGGAGTGCTGCTCTGCTTCCCTGAGGCCTCAGCTAGCACCTACTTTCCAACCCACTCTAAATATGTGGTGACTTGTTAGAGTGGAAGTTCCATCTATGGGAAAATGTGAAGGTTAACTGGAGGCCACTCGTAAGGTGCTGCTAACATGTGGAGAAACGTGGATTGTGTTCTGTTCAGCACAGCTGCGAACTTCCCCCTAAAGGTGATTAAATTATCAGCAATAGCATATAGTCAATCCTATTGCAAGTCATGGCTACAACTTTCGTAAGTTGCCCTTAAGTAGAAATAGAAATACTCTCTGAGCTTACATGGTCTCATCTGAAGCAACAAGATCCATGAGATAGTGGCTTAGAAGTACTAAATATTTTTATTAAAATAAAACAATTATGATGTTTTTATTGGTATACACTTGGAAGATATAGATATAGATACCCTGATCGTTAATTACATTTCTTAACAATTGATGGCCCTCTACGCATTGCTAGCATTATGTTGTGGGCCGTAAATGGACACGGGTCTTGTAGTCAGAAACTGTGCTAAAAGCAACAGAGGGAAATCTTCCATGATATAGACATTGGGAAAACGTGGGTGAAGCTATGTTCAACAGAAGGCAAAAGAAAAAAAAAAAAAAACTAGTGAGAATAAGGTAGAGAAAAGGGAGGAATATTAACAAAATAGGAACAACACAGGAAGTGAAAGGGAAATGAGGAAGGACCCAGAGAAGGGGGGCAGCTAGTGGCCACTGGGGGCTCCAATTTGTCTCCCTCCTTGCCTGATGCTGCTGTACCACCAGTTCAGAGCCTGATTATGATGGCTGACTTAGCAGAGTGCCTCCCTATATTTAGATGAAATTAATCATTTTGATGCGTTATTTTTGGATAATATAATGGCTCGGGTACAGAGCAGCTTCTTCATTAGCTGCCAACAATAGTGTAAACAAGATTGGATCTCTGCTGGGCAGCTTCTATATTCAGTTCTGCCTTCACCGAGCCAAATTCCATGAGAAAGAAACTCTCCAGCTTGTGAAGTATTGCAGAATGGTGGAACGAGGCACAATTGAAGGGAGTTGGAACCGAGTTGACCCTAAAGTTCTCCTTGTTCTGTTTCTTTTAAGTCAACCACTATTTTGTAGGGCCAGCCACATAGCTCAGTGGATTAAAGTGCCTGCTTAGGCAGAATCAGGGACCTGGATTTGATCCGCAGTGTGCCGTGCCATCCATGTCCCCAGGGGCATGCTGAGTCACCAATGTGACTGGGGGTGCAGGCGCCTGCAATCCCAGAGCTTGGGAGGCTGAGAACAGGAGGACCACTACGAGTCTGATCTATGTAGTAAGACCCTGTAGACTCTGTACTAAATGAAAAAAAAAAAATAATAACTATTTACATGGCACTGTGGATATGCAGACTGGACTGTTCTGTAGCTACAAGATGTTAGGCAACATCAAATCAATAGATGCAAATAGCGCTCCCTCTCCAAAAAAGTTTCCAGGCATTTTTCATCCCTTGAGGAATGCATTAGGGCATCCCTCACTGACTCAAGTCAATAAATTAAAGACCAGTAATATAGCTCAGTGGTGCAACACATGCCTGGCAAGTGCAAGGTCCTGAGTTCGATTCTCATAACACACACACCCAAAAAAATTTATGACAAATCAATACACTAAAACCATAACACTATAGTTCAAATTATGGTAACAGACTCCTGGCTAACTGAAGGCAGAAAATAAGGTCTCCTCTATGCAGAAGGGTAGACTGCTCCTCCTCATGCACTGTCATTTCTGGGTTCATGCTGGTGACACACCAAAGACTGTTCCTTGGGTTAGTGCAGGCTCCAGTCATTTCCCTCGTGGCCCCTGCTGCTGACAGAACGCTGGCATAGAGGGGCCTCTGCTTTCTCCTCACTTTCTTCATTCCAGCACTAACTGCACAGCAGACTGGAGAGCAAAGGCAATTCTTCATCTTATACTTCTGACAGCTCAGGGACATGAGGCAGGAACTGTAGAGACAGGGCAACGGCAACCCCTGCTCCACTCCTCACCAGCAGGGCTGGGCAGACACTGTCTCATTCCTTTGTCTCCATGGGGCCAGAGATGATGGCTCTCCCCCTGCTGTCTCTCTAGTTAGTCTATTTCATTGAAACTTAGGTAAAACAGGTATCCTTCCTGTATCATAACAGGCCTTTCCTTCCTAGTCTAAACTAACACTTCTCATGTTCTTATTCTCCATTTAGGAGTCATGTTGTCCCAGGGTGACTGACCACAAGGATGCTTATGGCGTCTCTGCTGCTGGCCACAGAAATGTAGTTTGGGCCAGCATCTTCACAAAGAAATCATGCCACGAACTAACAGTAGAACTCTGTCCATGTTTAGGTGTGTAAGGATCTAAGAAAACCACAGCAAGTTCTTGTTTCCACAGTTTGTTCTCTTCAGGTTTAAATTAAACACTGGGAGACAAGTCAGTAAATACGTGACATAGAAAGAGGCTTCATAGGAACCTAGAGAGATACATGTGGCCCCAGGTGAGAGTGGTAAAGGAGACTCCGTGAGGGAGAGGAAGCATCAGTGCCATAATGAGAGTAGAGCAGAAGTCTGCCCGATGAAGAACCCTGGGGATTGAGCAGGACAAGTGTGGGGGACTCCCCAAGCAAACATACCTCATGGTGCAAAATAACCTGATACATTATGAAAGATTTAACAATATAGGTCTTCATGGTTGTAAAGTACAGGACAAGTCAGATTTGGGCCAGGTCAGAATCCAACCTGGCAAGATTAGAAAATCCAGAAGCCAGGGAAGATTTTGGAGGATGGCCACCAGGATCATGGCTAGGGCAGCCTACCCTGGTCCTTGTCTAGCATCCTCCTAAAATTCATGTGTTAGAATTCTTTAATTCTCAGTATGTTAGTACTAGGAAATGGGGCCTGAGACATGAAGTGTGATTTTGAAGAATTATTGCCCTTCCTAAAGTGACCTAAAAACTCTCTCTAGTCCTTTACCATGGAGCATACAGTGAAGGCCAGCAATGTAAAGCTCAGAAGAGGGCCTTTACCAGAGCCCAACTTTGTCATAACCCTGTTCTCCAACTTCCTGCTTCCAGAACTATGAGGAATGTGTATTCAACATTGTTTAGGCCATACAATCTGCAACTTGTTACAGCAGCCCAGAAGGAACAACACCAACTCAAATGATCTCTACTTTCCCTGATATTTCTGTCCAGTACCTAGCACAGCAAAGCCACTAGAGCAGGGAGGCTGTGGTCATCTCTCCTGATATTTATCTGGTGCTCATATTGTTTTCTCCTCCATGACCTTCTCAATGATAGCAGCTTTTGTATAGACATTAACCCACATATAAGTGTCACATGTTGATAACAGCATCAAACATCATTTTAAAAGAGCATATTATGCTATCTGAACTGGACTCTCAAAAGAACAGTAACCCTCCCTTACCTAAGGCAAAGGCACTTGCCGTACTGTATATCTGGTCAAAAAGAAATTCTGTGAAAGGAAATTTGAACAAAGTTCTAACTCAGGGAATTTGTTTTCTCCATGTGGATAGCTATGAAGCCATGTACTAGAAAGAGGATGCACTTATAAAAACAAAAGGCCCTTAAGAGCTAAAAAGCACTATAAATTTACACCAAAATGTTAGACTCACAAGACAAGTTAATTTTCATGTTGCAACTGTCTTTTATTGGTCAAAGCCAACTGAGGAATTATGTTAATAAAAATGCTGAGACCTGATAGGAC
Organism: Ctenomys sociabilis; assembly: GCA_004027165.1. Taxonomy (NCBI): domain Eukaryota; kingdom Metazoa; phylum Chordata; class Mammalia; order Rodentia; family Ctenomyidae; genus Ctenomys; species Ctenomys sociabilis. The sequence continues at coordinate 6,750 of PVKA01016608.1, forward strand.
TTTCACATCTAAAGATGGACTGTTGATCAAAATGATGTAAGTTTTTAAAAAGAAACACAAATAAAATTAGTTTAAGTAAGAAGACAGGAATTTGTTGATTCCCATAACACACCAGATTTGAGGATTTTGCATTTCAGAAATTCTTACTTGCCTCATGTTAACAGTGCCCTCTTTTTCTTTTTACTGTTTCAGCTGCCTGACAGAGCCAGCCTCCCCACCCAAGCTTCCTCGCCCTTTCCTCTGTCAACTCTCCTTGAAGGATTCTAGCTGCCTCCTCTTCACTAAGTTTCTTTCGTGCAGCACACATCGTGGCTGCAGTCTTCTCCTCTCATGAGGAAAGATGCTCACCAGACTGCTTTAGATTATCTGCTCAGCCGAGGACCAATCAGTAGGATCCAAATCATGGGCAGCATAATTGTCCTGATCTAATTCTTAGATCCTATGTTTAGCTAAAAAAACATACATCCTATGTTTAGCTGAAAAAAAATACAGTAACTTATAATATAAACCCCCGTCTCCGCTGTACTCAGGAATTTTGCATTTGAGAAGTTCTCACTTGTATTAACAATGTCTTCCTTCCTTCCTTCCTTCCTTCCTTCCTTCCTTCCTTCCTTCCTTCCTTCCTTCCTTCCTTCCTTCCTTCCTTCCTTCCTTCCTTTTTTAATGTATTTGGTACAGGGTCACACTATGTAGCTTGTACTCATAGTGATCCTCCTGTTTACAGCCTCCCCAACAGTGGGATTACAGGCCTGCACGAACAGGTCTTGGTGGCCCACTCAGCACCACCCAGAGGTGGGGCCAGAACACATATAGTGTGGGGAATCAAAACCCAGTTCCTGCACTTGCCTAAGCAGCACTTATTCTGCTGAGCTATCTCACCAGCGCAACAGTGTCTTCCTCCTATTGGACCATTCTTACTTGTGCCCATGTAGGCAGAGCTATATAGACATGCATATGCTAGAAAATCTGGTGAAAAAATTAAACTCTTTCATCAGCTCAAGATTTTTGAATCAATATGTTTGGGTCTGGAAAAATTAAAAATCTGCTGTCCAAGAGCCGGCCCAATAGCTCAGTGAATTATAAGAGCTAGTTTAGGCAGGGGCAGGGGCTGAGGTTCGATCTCCAGCCTGCCATGCCGGCCCTGCCTCTGGGGTGCACTAAGATAGCGATTGAGAGTGAGAGTGGTGGTGAGCACCTGTAATCCCAGAGGTTGGAATGCTGAAAAACAGGAGAATGACTACAAGTCCGATCTTTGTAGTGAGCCCCTATAGACCATGTACTAAATACATAAAAAAAGAAAGAATTTTTAAAATCTACTTTCCAGATCCTCTTACTGGAAGCAGCCTTGTTCTCCTTCTACACTTCTGTATCACTCTGTAACTCCTTTCTTCATTCTTTTTCCACGGTAACTTGTTTGGCCTCCACTACAAAGACCAAGGTACTTGGAGATCAAATCAGACAGAAGTATTCATGTTTGTCATTAAATGTTTGCTTCTCTGGTTTCTGATCTGTGCCCTTCTCCTTCTATTTGTTGATACTTAGGAACTATTCCTGCTTCTATCTAAGCCAGCCCCATCATTTATAATCTGGACTCCACCCCTGATCCTCTACTGAAGGATTATGCATTTGAAATTGTCTCATTTGCCTCTTATATAAACAGTTCCTCACTCTTATTTGATCATTTCTTAGAGAAATGATTTAACATGTAAATATATTAACATACAAATATGTTCCTCCACTTAAAAGAATTCTCCTCAAAGTCTCATCCTCTTCAAAACTGTTCTTCATATTTTTCTCTTTACCAATGTAAAGGGGCAACTATGTTGTCTCTAACTTTTTACTGCCTAGCCCTCTGTAAGCTAGTTTTATCAGAATTTGTTTCCACCACCCACTAAAGCTACCCTACTCAAGCTTCCCACCATCCTCCATCCCTAACCCAATAAACAATACTTTGAGCTCCCGCTATTAATTTCTAAGCATCATTTGACTTCAACATACACTCCTTTCTTGGAACATTTTCTTCTTTGGCTCTGGGACTCCACATTCTTCTGGTTTTGCTCTTGCTGACCTGACTGCTCCTTCTCAGTCTTTTTAGCTAGGTCCTCTGCTTGTTGATAACTTAGTTAATATAGCAGTTTCCTTGGCTTCCATTTCACATCTCTCTAATAAACACACCTACAGCTTTAAATGAAGGCAGGCTGACTAGTCTTGAGTTCTCCAAAGCTCCCTTTTCCATGCCTATGAATCTTCCTGAATTCAGGGCCAAAGCACAGCTCTATCATCCCTAGTTCACACTTACTTCTCTCCAATTTGCCCCATAAAATTTAATGTTATCTCTGTTCCCCCAGTCATTTGGGCCATAAATCTAAGGACCTCCCTTGCTTTTTCCTGGTGCTACAGATGGAGCTTGGGGTCTTAAATTGCTCTACCACAGAGCTGTAGCCCCAGCTGTAAATCATAAAAGCAAATCATTTTTTATTCTTTTCTCTTCATGAAATTAAACACCCAAGTAAGTCCTGCCTCCAGGATACATTCTCAAGATACATGTTCTCTCTAACTGTCTGCTGCCTGCCAGTGCAGGTTGCCAGCTGGTCTCTCCCAGTCTTCCAGCTCCAAGTCTTGCTTCTCTGTGGTTCATTCTCTGTATAGCCAAAACTGATAATCTGAAAACACATTCAGACAATACCTTTCTCCTGCTTCAAATCACACAAAGACCTCCTCAAAATTAAACTCAAAATCCCCAAGATTACCTCTGTCTTGATAATCTCTTCTTACAGTCTCTCTCTTACTCACGTTCCCTAATTGCAGGGCCTCTTCTAAGTCCTTTCTCTATATCAAGATTTTACTGGCTTCATGGCCTTGACATTCTGGTTTTCATTTTTAGAAAGTGTTTCCTCACTTCCACTGTCTCCTTGACATTGAAGTTGCCACACAAAAGCCCTTTCTTAAGGATGACTACCCATCCAACCCTTTGTGCAATAAGAATGTTCACAGGAGACCATAGGAAATCTTCATTCCATACACATGTTCTATTTTTTTCATAGCCCATAGTTCTCAATTATATGTCACTGATTTATTTAATTTCTTATCTGTTTTCCATATTCCTTCATAGGAGTGCAACCAGGTACCATTTCTGTCTAATTCCCTTGATTTCAAATAATTTTGCTTCTCTGCGCACAAACATTTGAACATTTTATAACAGTAGTAAAGTCTAAATAAGTTTTTTCATAAAAAACTAATTTGTAGTTCTTACTGAACATTTTCACAATAGATACACATAAATGATGTATGAACAGTTGGGTAGAAAGGATGATGGGGGGAAGAACAGGTGGGTATGGATGGATGGATGGATGGGTAGATGGATGGGTGGATGGATAAATTGTTTCTGTGGTAAGACAAATATTTAAAATGTATCAATTCAATATTTCTCTGTCACTAGCAAATAGAGGATAATGATCATGTTCTTTACCTTATCTATTGACACACAATAAAACACCTCAAAATTTCATGGCTTAGGACAATAGTCGAATACTTCAGAGATTCAATGGGTAGTTCTTCTGGTTAACACAGTATGGGGAGGATCCTGCCATGGCAACAGACATCTAGCATCTGGGTTGAACAGATCTGTCTGAAAGTGACTAGCTCAGATGGTTAGCAGTTGGTAATGGCAGTTGGCCAAGAGTTCAAATGGGTCTGTCTGCAGCACAACAGTATTTGTCCCCTCCACATCATTTGGGTTTGTTTCAGCATGACAACTCAGTTCCTCAACATCCCAGGATGGGAATTCTAAAAAATTCAGCCAGACACTGCATGATTGTTTTCTGACCCAACCTTGTAAGTCTCGGAAGTCATTTCTGCCACCTTCTATTAATCAAGGAATCACAGCTGTCGACATGGATTTAAGACTCCACCTCTTGAAGTGAGAAGCAGTGGCTGTCTATCACACCTATGAACAGCTCACTGAGTTCCACAGGTTTGAGGAAACACATCTATATGTTTTATTTTAAACAGCTCAGATCTTGCAAATTATAAATGACTAAAGTAAAAGATTTTCATATCAATCCTTCACAATGCAGTGTCTGCATATTCATTATCTACAGATTTGCTTTTCTGTTCCAAAAATACAATCTTATTTCACTTTCTTTAAATTATTCTGTGTATTCTAATTACGGTGGTCTGTTTTTACCACTTCTACATTCCTAGCACCTGTTCCCTTCCCACCACCACATCTTCTCATTAGCTCAGATAGGCTGATACAGAAAAAAACATCAGCCCTAAAATAAGAAATAGAAGAGGGTCTGATCAGCCAGATGGACATGTAGTCAAGAGAGGAAAAAGAGCCATGTCATTCAATTAATGGTTGGGCTCTACTCAACTAATGTGCCAAAATCTTTTGTTTTAGGGTTTTTTATGAAGAATTATAGGCCAGCCAAATAGCTCAGCAAATTAAATAAATACTTTAGGCACAGGGACCAAGATTTGATCCCCAGTGTGCTGTGTCCACAGGGTGGTCTGAGCTGGCAATTGAGAGTGGGCATGGTAGTGCTAGCCTGTAATCCCAGCACATTGGAGGCTAAAAACAAGAGGATCACTATGAGTTTGATCTGTGTAGTAAGACCCTGTGGACTCTGTACTAAATAGAAAAGAAGAAGAAGCAGGAGGAGGAGGAGGAGGAGGAGGAGGAGGAATGGGAGGGGAGGAAGAGCAGGAGGAGGAGGAAGAGGAGGAGGAAGAATATGTGGAGCTCTGAGTTTTGTCCCAGACCTATGAATCAGAAGCTTAAAGATGTTATTCACACACATGTGGAAACATGATAGATAGATAGAGAGAGAGAGAGAGAGAGAGAGAGAGAGAGAGATTTATAGACATAGATGTTCATATATAGATGTATAGAAATATAGCTATAAAGATATATATCTTACAGATGTGACTCTGATATGTTGTCCCCTTTAGTGACCTTTCCTAGGTGTCACAGCACCATACTGAGAAGGAAAAGTAGCTCTATGTGACTCTGATATGTTGTCCCCTTTAGTGACCTTTCCTAGGTGTCACAGCACCATACTGAGAAGGAAAAGTAGCTCTTCTTAAGTTTCACTTGTTTCATTAGTATGTACTACTTTTTTATTGAAGAAATGACAGTATTAGTTATGCATTAGTTAGTACATTTTATATCCCTACTTCTGAATAAATGCACTGGTAAACTTATAAGGAAATTTAATGGAATAGCTTTCAATATTCAGAGAGTCACTTTCCAGGAACCTTTTCAGCATTGATCCTAATCTGCAAAAGACATTGTCCTCTTGAGAAGCAGTGGCAGCCCGGTTCTCACTGTGCTGGATTTCCCAGACTGGGCCCAGTAAGTGGGCCACAGCTCCAGGCGGCAGATTGCGGGCTGCCCTCGTTCCTGCTGCAGATGACATGTGCTGGGGCCAACAGCCTGCTGAATAATTCATTTTCTCAAAGCAGAATTTATCAATCTTAGAATTGTTTTTTGCTACAATAAAGATAAAATTCAAAAGAAAGTAATATTTTAAATAGATTGATAGATTGATTGATTGATCCCCTCATATTTTTCTTGTCACTCTCCCAACAATGTAGATAATGACTAGGGCTAATATTTGTTAAGTGTTTACCATGTGACAGGTTTTTCTACAGAAACAAATCATCTCATTTAATTAGTAAGACATCCTGAAGTCAGGATTTCCATTTCTATTATTATTTTCCTGAAGAAAATTCTGAACTTTGAAAGAGCCAAGGGACTTTTCCCAGACCTCACAGAATTTAAACCCATATCATCATGCTGAGCTGCTTCCCATTTGTATATCTCTTTATCAATCAGTCTATAACTGTGTAGATAAGATAGACAGATGACAGATAGGTAGATAGATGATAGATAGATAGATAGATAGATAGATAGATAGATAGATAGATGATAGACAGATAGATTAAGAGAAAGATAGATGAAAGACATAGGTTCATTTAATAATCACAAAAATCTTGGGCCATGTATTATGGTTCACTGTTTCTGATGAGAAAACTTAAGATGCAGGACTACAATGACCTGCCCTGGTTACATATTTAAAGGTGAAATGAATTTTCTAAACAGAGTCCTATGATCTCTCTATAGCTTTCAGACAAACTCCAACAGAACTAAAGGGATTTCTTCAAACCTTACAGAGTGAAGATCATGGGATATGGGGTAAGTTACGGCAATACACTGAGCTCTACCATGACATTTTCAGCCAAGAAGAACTGTTTATCAAATCACTGTCAGCCCAACCTAAATCATATCAAGATTTTGCAATATGAACATAATGTTCCCTCCTTCCCAGGATCTAATCCTTTTTCATTGGGGAACACAACTGTGAACCATGACTCCTAAGTAAGGAGGAACAGGATCCAACTCTTGCTCCACACACCAGGACCTTTACACCACGTTGGAGGTAGCAGCCATGAGGTTAAAGGGCTGTTCTGAGTCTGACACTGAAGCTCTTGCTTGAAGGGAGGTTTCCCAAAATGAACCCCCAAAGAAACTGAAAACGGCATGAACACACATCCTGTTACTCAACCCTCCCTGGGTTTCATAATGTGAAGCCAGGAAGAAAAGGTGCCAACATTCCTGAATGTTAGAATCATTAAAAAGCAAACTCTTGATGTTCCCACACTTGAATGTTAGAGACATGGGATTATTTGCTCTCCTCCTCACTTATGGAATTACTGCAAACCACATGGGCTGAGTTAGGCATCCACTGCCACTGTTCCCTACCATTATTCCCTCTTGGTGCTCTTTGGGGTTCATCCCAGGAAATAGGCTATCCTATTTGGAAATAGTCATGAGCCCTGATATTAATAAGCACTTTCTAACTTCAAAGTATTTTTATAACCACTGCCCTAATTAAATCTTGTAGCTTCCAAAAGTAGAGACAGGCTTTGCCACTCCACATTATAAATAGAGAACTAGAGGAAGAACACTATGGAATATAGAACCATTTTCTACCTTCTTAGGCAACCATGAAGGCTAGTCCGTCTTAAATTAAACTGGTGAAGTTCAATTTTTTTGTTTCTTTTAGATTTGATGAAAGCAAAGCAAGCCATTTCAGTGTGTATTACAATGTAGAAAGCTCCAGACTGCCGGTGTATCCTGGGCCTAGGATACGTCTTCATCCAATAAACGGAAATTAGTTTCATCTCAAAATTTTAATGCCTTAAAGGGCTGGCCAAATAGCTCAACAGATTAAGAGCCTGCTTAGGCAGATATAGGGGAGGAGGGCCGATCCCTATGCCTGCCATGCCAGCCCCACCCTCACCCTGCACTGAGACTGCAGTTGAGAATGGGTGTGGTGGTGCATGCCTGTAATCCCAGTTCTTGGAAGGCTGTAAACAGGTGATTCACTATGAATCCAATCTAGTAGTGAGACCCTAAGAACCCGGTAGATCCTTCCTTAAAACACATACACAAAAAAATGTTTTAACGTCTTCATCTGAAAAATGGAAATAAGGGTAGAACCTTCCATGGCATCTTATCTGGGCCAAATAAAATGATGCATGTTATTTTTCACCACACCAGTAATCCATTTAACAACCTTTTAAAAATGGACTTTTTCTTTCAGACATTCATTGATGCACTGACTGTATTACAGTCAGTCCACTGTGTTGAGGACTTCTTTGTCTACAAAGGGTACAGCCATGAACAATACAGAAAAATTAATTATATTAATTAGATTTTAAAATTAATTGTTAAATATAAACTTAATCTTGTTTATTCCTACCACTCAGTTTATGCAGAATGTATGTCATTCTTCACTGTTGTCTTTGAGTTGATCTCACCATGCTCTGTGTTTGGCAAAAGGTTCCTTTTGCTGCTCGCCCAAATGTGCCAACACCATCCGTGCACAGGCTGTGGCTGTGTGGACGGATTCCCGCTAGCAACTGCTAGAGAACACAGCTCCTTTGGCCTTTTCATCCAGGGAGGGGATGGAACAATTTGTCTTCAGCAATGTGACACCTGCTGCCTGGTGGCCCCATGGGTGCAGCTGGGAGCATCTGCGTTAGGCTCCTGTGAGTTGCTGCCTCTGCCTGGGTGCTGTGTTGTGGAGGAGGAGCAGGAGAGGAGGAGGCTCAGGCAGTGCCTGACAGCTGAATGAGGACACAAAGCATCAGGAGCATCTTTGAAGGAAACAAGAAGAGTAAGTAAGGTGTGGGGAGGGGCAGGAAGGAAGCTCTGCTTCCTCTCTCCTGTCTGGAGGCCTCTATGGTCTCAGCACATGCCGCTCATTTCTATACATTTCTAATTACGCTCATCTGCAGTTATATAATTTTATATGTGCTTGTGCATATGCACACACACATTTACATGTTTTCAAAGAATAAATATTTGTTTTATAATCACTAAAAGAGACATTTGTCAAGCTTTAATTTTGGGTCAAAATGTTGACAGCTACCTTGATATATATTAGCACATCTCAACATTCTTATAATTCCAAAAGATAGATATAATTACTTCTCACATTTTACAAAGAAAACTATACTTCCAGATATGAATATCTGCTCATTTGTTTTGGATTTCGAAATTTTTTCTTCATAAATTTTATTAAAGTTTTAATGAGCTAGAGTAAAAGTGGAGGTAGTAGCCACATTGGCCTTCACAGAGCTTCTTAGTGAGAAATGATCAAATATTATTTATGTGCTTCAAAAACAGCCAACCATACTTTTTCTGTTCATGGTTTATAGGTGGCAGAGTTGGAATCCAAAACCAGGTGCAGCTCATTGTGTTCCAAACTCTGTATACTACAAAGGAGTGGAGGGAAGAGGAAGACAAGAAAATAAGAAAAGACAATTTAAATATTTCTATAACTCTAAGGCACGTGAACACCTTTGAAACTCACATCTACATTTTTGGGCCCAAGAGTTTGGTGTATGGGCTCAATGAAGTAAGGCAGGGAAGCACCTGTGGGGGAAAGATACAGCACGAGAAAAAGCGCATAGCAGCAGAGTGCAGGGTCAGGAGGGCAGATGCACAGCCACAGCAGCAGAAGTCATCCCCAGAAGAAGACAAGCACATACTGGGCTCTGAGCCCCTGGAGCACAGGAAGTCCCTACAGCCGGAGTCCCACCCAAGAGGCCTCTCTAGCCAGCACATCTTCTCATCTTCAAGATCCAGGTGAAGAGACTTTCATTCTAAGAACACTTTCTTGAAAACCCTAACTTCCAGTGCTGGCTTCCTTGAGAGAAGGTCCTTCAGTGATAAAGTTGGCAATAGTCACTGTTTACTAAGGGTTCACTCTGTTCTGGGTACTCTGTACTAACTCTTTGTACATATTATTTACACATCACATGTTTAATCAGCACAGCCATCTTGGAGGGAGTCACTTACTCTCATATTCATAGTTCAGGAATTTCCTAGTGTCTCCTTACTTCTAGGTGGCAGAGAAAGATTGTTTGCCCAAAGCCCACTTTCATTTTGCTGTAAGCAGCCTTCCTAGTAGATGACTAGAGTTATAGTAGCAAAGATCGAAAGGATTGGTGAACACATGGATAGTGCTGAGGAACCTAACAACACAGAGAAGAAAGAGGGTGAGAAGCTCATGCCTGGAAGCTTAACTTCCTGTGAAGAGGACTCAGCTCAAAGTATGACATCATAGGCATTCTCAACAGGAATTAGTGATCCACATCTGAGGAGAATCAAATTTCATCTTCAGCACATTTCATGAGACACAATGTAAGGCAACAATTATTTGCTAAATAGAAAATTAAAGGCATACATAGAGTTAGTGCTTAAACCAGTGAGGCAAGAATCAGAGGGCTCCAATTTCCACAGACAGTGTGTAGCTGCCGATTGAAGAAGAATGCGCAGTAATAACAAAAATGCAAAAACAGTAGAGCACAGTTTACTGACAGCGATCCTTCTGATCCTGCCTTCCCTCCCCCAAGCCCACCCTCAGAATTAAACTTTTCATTGTCGAAACTCAAGAGTTGGACAGGGTGAGCCCTGTGATACTCCGTACGATGCTGCTTTCTCATGAGGGAGCTCTGCTAAGGAGCATTTTATTTCCCCAGACTCCTTATCCCCCTAAATCTGCCAAAGTACATTTTTGAAGTGTTCCAACCCTAAACACAAAAACCTGCAAGCAAAAGCCCTCTTGGTATTCCTTAAATTCCAACACTGACTCTCCTCTATATCTCCACCTCTAATCAAGCCTTCCTGTTTGGTAAATAAGTGCTGACACAAGGCAGGGCAGAAATTCATCTACATTTCATTTCCCCTAAGGACATCAGCAAGACACTGGGTCAGATGTCAAATACTGTGGGCCATGTTCTACAACTGCTACCTAATGAGATAACACAGTGCTTATGTCTCTGACCTCCCTCACCCTGCATGTTCCCAGCTGCCCTTGGGATTCTGCTTCACAGTCATCCGTGAAGCATCTCACATCTCCCCTCCCTTTAAGGCTCTCTCACACCCAGACCACTGCAAAGTGTATCACTTCTGTTCCAACCTCCATGAAGATGCAAAGATCACTTATCTAATTCATAGATCCCACTGCATTTGTTCTTTATTCAAAAAACACAATAGGGGCTCACCAGATATCTCAGTGGACTAAAGTGCCAGAGCCCAGTGCAGTGACCTGGGCTTCTGTCTCCAGTGTGCCATGCTAGCTGTACACCCGGGGCATGCTGAAACTGGGGGGTTTGGTGTGCACCTGTAATCCAAGCACTTGGGAGGCTGAAAACAGGAGCATCACTATGAGTCTGATCTATGTAGTGAAATCTGTAGACCCTGTACTAAATACATAAAAAATAAAAAAGCACAATAGGATCCTCATTGCCTATAAAAGAAAGACAATTCTCGGTGGTTGTGCATGTCAGGACCTTAAAAAACCACCCCTTATAACCATCACTGATGCCATTCTTTCATTCATTCATTCATTCATTCATTCATTCATTCATTCAGGGACCTGAAATACCCGCTCTATGCCAGCCACTCTTCTGCACACAGTCCAGCCTAGTGCCTCATTCCTGCTCACTCTCTGCCCTGCCACAATGCTGCTTTCTTTCACAGCATTTTCTGCCTACACATCCTCTTTCTATGTTCCATCAAACACGCCCTCATCCTTCAAGATCAGATTTTCTTGCTGTCTCTTCTGTGCAGTCTTGCTGAAGACAAACATAGAAATGTGTCCTACATAATTTCTCTCCAACTTCCTACCATTTGTTATTTGGCAGACTGGCATGACTTAAAATCAGGTAGTATAATCAGTGCTTACTGGTTTTCTTTTCTTTCTTTCTTTCTTTTTTTTTGGTAGGACTAGGGATTGAATTCAGGCCCTTGTGCTTACCAGTCTTATTCTACTGAGCTATCTCCCTGGCCCTTGGTTTTCTTCTTGAAGCAGAAGCTGTGTTAGCCTGAAGAGCAGGAAATCTTATATTCTTTTCTGTATACTTATCTCCCTGCTTACAACACAGGAAGTACATGTTTGTCAAAAGACATGTTTGCCCCACCTTCCAAAGAAGCCACTTTACTATTTATGTCAAGTCATTCTGATGAAGGGACAAAGTCAATGGCTACCTGTCAAGTGACATTTGGGTGGTGTTTCCCATTATAAAGTGTGCCGTGACCACCACAGTCCATCTGAGGATGCATCACTAAAAACTTCCTTTTTAACAGACCACCCTATTATCCTTCTAGAAACTTCTAGAAATTTTCATCTTCTGATCCAGGAGAACACAGACATTGCTAAGGTAGATGCTGGAGCCATCATAGCAAAAACCACTCTAATCTAGCACCCTTTCCGTCCTTCCAACCTAAGATGGAAATCCTAGTAACACCTTACAAGGCAGTCATAAAGATTAAGGAAGGCAAAACACATGAGGTATGCAGATTAACGACCAGCCCACCCCAAGTGCTATTTATACCTAAAGTTTTTGCCACTTTTCTTTTTATTTTCTACTCAGCCTAAAATACAACTTTCAGAACAACATTTCCACAGCTGTTGTGCTCACCCTACCCCTTTAAAGTCTCCCTGCTATATCTTGACCTGAATGTTCTCTCCTTGCTCATTCTCCAAAATAAAGTTCATGCTTCCTTCCAGAGGCCATCCTAGACCCAGCAAAAGGTGACTCTGCCCATTTATGTAAGCACCTGAAATGACACATGCCCTGATGCTGGCATTCACCAGCCCTATGTTGCAAAGCATTTCCTTTATAAAGTCCAGCATGCTGTGGCCCCAGAGACAAAGCAGGCACAGTCAAGCCACTTAATGAAGACTCACTTATCCTTGACATGGGCAGTTTCTGAGGGTACCAAGTAGCTCAAGTGCAGTCCTTGCCCTCAAGAAGCTGGAAAAAACAAGCTTATGGTGAACACATAGTGGTAACAAAAGTAGTGCTCTTCAGGGTCTCTAACAAAGTCCTTGCCCTTACATAGTCCTGTGCAGCTATTAGGAAATTTGTATGAAAAGGAAGAGAATAAAGGTCATGGAAAAGAAGGAAAAGGAAGGGGAAGGGAGTGGAGGAGTATGCAGAGGAGGGCAAGAGTAGGGAGGAGTCAGAAAGGAACAATTGGGACCATGGAGGTGTTTTAGTTCTCAAATGCTCCACCCAAATACACCGGACCATTACAGGAAGTGATTGCTCCCACTACTAGGCAGAAGCTGCTGTCCTTAACATCATAGTTCCTAAAGAGTAGCTAGCATGGTATAGGAGGCAAGTGGCTAGATAGCATAGGGATAAATAATTTACATTATCAAGTTACATATTTTAACTCACGGATATTAAATGTCTAGCCCTTCAAACCTGTCTTTTCACTGACAGTAATGCATTGTTTAGAGTGAGTTTAAAGATAAGTGAGTAAAATCAGTCAGGGCAGAATTAGACTAGTAAGGACCACCTGATTTCACTACCACAGTGACAGGCAGGCACTAAATGCCCTCATTGCAGAAGCCCAGGCCCACTTCTGGCCCCAGCCTGCCTGACCAGCACCTCAACACATGTGCCCCACATGTAACAGTTATACGGGGCCTTTCCCCCATCTAGGTCATCACTCTTCAAAAGTCTCACAGACTCACTCCCAGTTTACAGATGGAGAGACTGTGGACAGGAGAAACCAAGTGAGTCACTACTACATCACTTATGTATTTATTTATTTATTTATTTGGTACAGTGTCTCACTATGTCACTGTTTGAAGCTGTACCTACAGAAGAGGCACCTTGACCAAGTGTCCTTTGTACTTAAAGTTTGTCATTCTCACTACACAACTTGTGCCAAACAAACAGCTTATGAGGATAATTCACCTCCATTGCACATCTTAAGTCCCCAAGGAATGTCATTTGGACTAAGTATTTCTACATAAGCAATAAAAGGAGAAATGGTGCAATACCTCATTAATATTTTTCTTGGCAGGACAACTCTTTAAAATATGTATATCAAATTATAGTTGAGATGGGAAGCACACCTAGTTGTAAATAGTACACAGAGCTGTCCTGCCTGTGGGATGTCAGCCCTGGGAATCCAAGCACTTCCAAAAGAAAAATGTCCAACCTGCTCATTATCCAACAAATAAATGACTTTGTTCACCTCCCTCTTTTTCTCATACTTGCTTTCCCTTATACTGTGCCAGACTTCCTGTACCCTGTCATTGTAGGACATTGCCCTGACATGTTAAGACACAAGATTCAGTGGATATTGTCCCACATGGACCACCATGAGCATGACAGAACCATGCACATCACAAGAGCAAGATGGAGACTCTGTATCAGTTCAGGTACATAGCAGCAGCTGCACACCTGAGTATTCATCACTGTGCTGGAGATGCGTGACCACACTCAGGAGACAATCATCATAGGAGCCCTAGCTGGAGCTCCCCTGGTTCAAGGGCTTCCTTTGACACCATGTTCACATGGCTGGTCCACTTGTAGCCCTGGCCCACTGCCCATACTTGGAGGACCTTAATTATGAACCTTGATAAAGCCACTAACAGAGAAAAAACAGGCAATTATTTTCACCCAAGATTTTAATGGATTGCTGAACTAAATTAAATCATGTTTTTGCAGCCTTTCTCTCCTTTTCCTTGGCATAGAATTTGCCTTATCTATTAACAAGATTTATTTGAGGTTGCCAATAAAAGCTTCTATTCTGGATCTCATTCTTCAACATATTCCTCAACACTTTTCATTTTCAGGTCTCTGTTCAGAAACCATATCTTCAAAGAAATTCCCCCAGTTCCACCAAGCTAAATCTCAAGCATCTGTCAAAAGCTATCATAGTACCACCTACCATTATTTTTCCTAAAAATACACTGACAGAAATGCATCAAGAATACATGGAGCATGGAGGCCGGGAAGATGGCTCAATGGCTCAATGGAATAAGCACTTCCCTGGCAAGTGCAAGGGCCTCAGTTCAATCCCCAGTTCTGCCAAAAAAAAAAAAAAGGAATACATGGAGCTGTGTAATTATATGTTCCTGTATTAATCCCTGAGAGCAGATGATTTGTTCAATGACAAATGATAGGTCTCTTAGTGCATGACGGGTCTCTCAGTTAATAGTTAAACTTATCAGTAAATGCATAGATGAGTGAGGGAGTGAAATAAAAGAGAAAATGAAAGAAGTTTCCAAAACAAGTTTTATATTGAGATTATTTCAGTGATCTGAGTTCATAACAAATTTGCTCTCTTCTTCCTGGTCACAGACCTGTGTTATACTTTCCATCCTCCTTTTCACTTGAGGTGTAGTCATGTGACTTTCAGGTCAGTGGAAATACGACTTCAGTACACCCCATAACCAACTCCAACATGCACTTTGTTTGACTATTTTCTTTTGTGGCTGGCTCAAGATCACCATGGTAATCTTAGAAGTTAATGTTAAACCTAGCAGTGTGTCCCTTCATTGCTACATGGAATAGAGCCACCCAGCAATATGTTCATCCATGTCCAGAACTGTCATGTTGAGCATGAAATAAAAGCAACTCTGTATGCAGATTGTCCACAACTAAAGATGATCCATTTACGATTTTTTTAGGCTTATAATGATGTGAACACTTTTGCTTGCTACCATTCTGTTTTTTAAATTAAGTATAGAACTCAACAGACCACATGATATTCCAGTTTATTTATGAAACATTTTAGTTCTCAAATGCTCCACCCGGACACACTGGACCATTAAGGAAGTGATTTGTTAGATGGCTTTGCTCAACTTTAGGTTAAATTCTGCATATATCTAAAGGAAACCATAAGCCGGGCATGGTGGCGCATGCCTGTAATCCCAGCACTCGGGAGGCTGAGGCAGGACGATTGTTGTGAGTTCGAGACCAGCCTGAGCTACAAAGTGAGCTTAAGGCCAGCCTGAACTGCATAGTGAGACCCTGTCTCAAAAAAGACAAATAAATAAATAAATAAATAAATAAATAAATAAATAAATAAATAAAAGAAACCATATTAAATAATATTCTGTAGGTTAAGTGTACTGGATGCATCTTTTTCTTATGCTGTGTTCAACTTGAAGTCTTTTAATAGGTGAGGTCCTAACATCTAAGCTACTAATGTTTCAACAGATGTAACTCTTTATAGTGATTCTCAATTGGAGAAGAATTTGGAGATTATGTCTACATCTTATGGAAGGACACTTGGTAAAATATTTCCATACAACTGAGACATTTTCATCCCTCAGTGATTATAATCACAGTCTTACATATGTTCATGAAAGCAAAGATTCATAGATGTATTTGACTAACAAAAGAATTTTGGGATTACAGAATGTAGTCACCCACCTGTATACACATAGGTGGCAGTAGCAAAAATCACGCACAATTCAACTGCAGTGGAGCCAAAGAATGGATTCTGATTCATTTCCTTTCAAAATAATCACAGTGGCACAAATAATCAACCTCACTGCAGACCCCATGGAAGAGAAAGTGAAAAAAATGACTAGTTCCTCAAAAAGAGAGCACAAAAGTATAGTTTAAAGTGCTTGTCTTTGGACATGCTCATAGAAATAAGATCCCAGCAAAATTATTTCACCTCTGCCTTTCTTTATTTTTTAAAAAAGGTATTTAAATTCACAACTTTGGTGTAAGGGTGCACAGGCTAATTCATATAAAAAGCTGATGAAAAGAAGAGACAAGTAAAAAGAAAATTAAAAGAACAGGGAGATAGCTCAGTAGAATAAATGTTTCCTTGGCAAAGGAAAGGTCCTAAGTTCAATCTCTGGTTCTGCCAGAGAAATAAAGAGAGAGAGACACAGAGAGAAGTTTGTTACAGATTGTGGCCAAAACCTTCAGCACATATGGCAGGCTTAGGAAAAGGGATTGTGGAAGCATAGGCTATTAGGGATGAGCAATCAAAGAAGAGGCATGGCAAGCATAGAGCAGAAAATGATACTTGACTCAAGGGCCACATGTGGGATTCAAATGACAAAGGTAGGAGAACTCAGAAGTGACCACATGCAAGTTTCTTAGTGTTCTGCAATGTGAACTGAAAGTTAAAAACCAAACACAAAGATAGAGACCAGGAAAGCTAGCATGAGATTGATAAACAATCGTGACGCATTTCTTGAACACTGGTTAAATTTCTGCTTCCTCTTGTGTGCTAAGCTCTAGAGACACAGAAGGGAGCAGAGTCAAGGAGTCTCACGGTGACGTAGAAACCACCTTGGACGGGAAGCCAAGGGCCATCATTGTGGATTACCCTGTAACTTACTACCTATTTGACCTTGGATAATCACACCGACTTCTTTAGTCTCATCCTTCCCTCCTAGGAAATTAAAACAAACAAAAAATTATCTCAAAAGTTTTGTTTGTGCTTAACCTGCGACTCTGTTTCCACATTTAACCTACACTTTTAGCAGCTGCAGACTCCTATATAGCCTGCAGGGGGCGATAGACTAAGAGGTAGAAAATTGAATTTCTTTTCCCTGCCCCACCCCTAACCAGTTGGGTGACCCTGGGCAAATTGTTTAACCTCTCCATATCTCAGGTCCCATCCATAAAACAGGGGGATGTACAAACTGTCCTCCTCCCTCTAGGGGGTGTAGCCAGAGTTAATACCCTCATCGTCCTTTGAGCTTAGCAGATGAAAGGCACTGAGAAAAGTACAAAGAATTTTTATGTGCTATTGACTTTATTTTATTTTCTGTGGGGGAGGGAGCCTACTCCAGCTGGAGGCTGCTTTCTCTGAATCAAAGGGCAGGAACCCAGCAAGTTTCTCAGGATCAGGGCTTTAGACTGGATTGTGTAAAGGGACAGTGCCAGCCAACCCCACAATTCAGTTTCCTTTAACCTGGCGCTCCAGGCAATAACTGTGCAACTCTGCAATTTAACAATGTGCTCTTTGTCCCTCAACTGTTCTTGATTCACAACTCCCAGGTAATATGTTTGAGCCTGTAGGAAGAGTCAAATAGTTAATGAGGGAAGGGCTTGGCATGCCCTACATAGGATCTTCTAGCAAGTCTCAACAAGAAGGCATTCACTCTCCCCTGGTTCCCTACCCACCCCTAATATGTACAAGTGTCAGGACTAGGAATACGCCCTCCTTCCTAGCAGGCTGTTGTACCAGTTTGGTCCTTATCAACGCACTGGAGATTTGTGTTTTGTTTACAATTTTATGCCACCTACTTTCCCAGGGATATTAGGTTTTCTGAAGAGCTCTTGAGTTTGTGTCAGCTCTTCAAGCTACCAGAAATACCATTTTAGTTCTTATTATGCCCTTAATGTGGTATGAATAGGACAGTTATTGGGCTAAAGAGCCATAATTGCCCCTGAGGAAAACATCCATCATCAGGCTTTATGTGGCCCCTGAACCTGTAGAAGGTGTCACCCTTCTGAAGTACATCTGCTGAGAGCCTTCTCCAGGACAATTTGAGAAGCCAAGGCCTTAGCCAGGGCTTAGAAGGGCATTTTCTAACCATGACAAATTGCCTAGTCTAGCATCTCAATTTCATGCACGTGATGAGCCTTAATTAAATTTTGTCAGGGTTCAATCTTTTATCCCCAGATGTGGCACTGACAGAGAGTGCTGACAGAAATAATATGTGGTCTGATGGCTTTCTAGGCTCTGGGCTGGGGCAGGACAGCTGTGGATTTTTGAATGTCTTGGAGGTGTTTCGCTTTCCCCTTTCCACTCTGGGCAGAGCCATGGGCAACATCAGCTCTGATGACACCGATGTGTCTTGACAGAACATTCCCCCTGGACAGGTGCGCTACCTGCAAATGCCTGTGTCAGAGCAGGCGGTCATTGGCCGCAAAAATCATCCCACCAGCCTGAGGCATTTCTTACATAAATATTGAGTCTGTGTTCTTCAATATGGTTTCCTTTAAAGTTTCACACACACACACACACACACACACACACACTGGAAACACTATCAGGGGTTTGCCTTATTTAACTATAGTATTCCAGGAAACAGTCTAAATAGCAGAATTTTCTCCCAGTGACTTCCTGGTTCCTCATTCCTGACCAGCTCTCCTGCTGGAGACAGGAGCCAAGAGGAGAGGCTTTCTCTCAGTCAATTGCTAGCTCACTAGCAAGCAGGCTGAGCTCAATGGGATGGTGGAAGCCACAGTACTCCCTGCCAGGACACAGGCACCATCCTGTGCTCACTCCCTCCTCAACCCTGGTTTAGACTTAGCTGCTGGCCCCTCCCAAATGTTCTGCAGCTTATACTTCTGGTGGCAGAAGGGAGAGAAAGGAACACTGTGGGCCTGGGCACCAGCAAGCCATGGCTGGCATCTTTCTCTCAGATCTGCTCCCAAGTTGACTTCAGCTATATTGCTTCATCTCTGAGTCTCAAAGTCCTTATCTATGAATCAGGAACACTCACAGTGCCCTGGGATGGGAGGAGGCAAATATAAATTCACATTCATCTCTGCATTTCCAGTGACAGCCACACCAGGACTAGTATGGCTCCCTGGGCTGGCATTGTTTCACGAAATGTACAGGGCAGCTGACAACCATTCTGAGAAACAAAAGAAACTTTGCGAAACACAAAAGAACTGATGAAATGCAAAGACCTTTGCCAGTGCTTTCCATATGAAATTCCAGCTGACAGTAAAACTGCTCCTTGACTCCACAAGCTATAGTTCAGCCCAAACTGAGACTACTAAGGCTTCCCAGAACCCTCAAGTTTGCAGGGCAGGTCTGGATCTGTGAAATTGCTTCAAAGTGGGGCTCTAGACATAGGACTGAAAATTGGCCCAATTCATAGATAAGGAAACTAAACTGCAAACAAGTTAAATAGCAGCCCGGAGCCAGCAGCAGTCTAAGGCGCAGGCCTGGAAACAAGGCCACAGTCTAGAGACCTTTCTAGGGTGATTTCCTTAATCATGACACCAGCCTTTGATGCATTTGCCTGTCCACATCCCTGACATCCTTCAGTTTGCTAACCACTAGGATGACAGTGTAAGTATTCATCCCTTCTCTTGTCTCTCTTCTGTCATCCTCTCCGGCCCAGAGAAGGCCCTGTCATTTTCCAAAGTTTTCTTTCTTTCACCTCTCTTTTCCTTTCTAAACTTTATTTATTTGTATATTTATTTACTTATTCATTCATTCATTTGGTACAGGATCTTGCTACATAGCAGACTCATAGTGATCGTCCTGTCTCAGCCTCCCCAGTGCTGGGATTACACGTTTGTGACACCATGCCCAGTACTGCATGTGGTACCAGAAGTCAAACTCGGGTCCTTGAGCTTGCCAGGCCGGCACTCGGATCACAGAGCTATCTCCCCAGCCCCTTCCAGTTCTCACTAACAGGTCTTGGTCTGCACTTGCTCCTCCTGGAAAGCCCTTCCTCCACCCTATCAGGAGGACATACAGGTGTAGCCCATGACCTCTGGCAAGGCTGGGTGAAAAGAGTCTTAGAATGCAGCAGATTCAACTTGAAAAGACTCTTGATCCTAGCCCAGGGACTCAGGGAAGATTTCTTTGCCTCTCTGAGAGTGAAAGGAAAATTAGAGCATCCATCCAGCACTGCTGGCAGATTATACAAATGCATACACGATGCAGGGAATGTGGTACTGCTGCTCAGAAGACAGAAATATCATTCATTCCCCTCCCTCCTGCTTCCGCTTTGCCCTCCTCTGGAAGGATTGTACACACTCACTCATTATAGTGCCAATCACCAGCTCAGGTGCTTCCCACTAGACCACTGGTGAGCTCCTCTGAGGCATGAAAACAACAATTTTTATTTCTGGACCCCAACACACAACCTGGCAGATGAAAGACATCCACTTCTAGTGAAGGAAAGAGCTATGCAAGAGTAGAAGCTGTAAGGAAAATTCTTTCTCTTCTTGGCACAATAGAAAACCCTGTTATCTCTGATTTCCTCACTGCATGAAATCAGCCTTATTTACATCTGCTGAACTACAGGTGACTTCACATGTTGATCCTGACTGGATAGCGCAGGCTGCATCCACATCCCCACTGGGAATTTCCCTGCACAGCACACAAACATCTGTGCATGTGCTAAGCTGAGAGATAAAGATCTGAGCAGAGCACAAGCTCCTGCTGCACTGGCTACCCTGCCAGCAGCCCTTCACTTGGCCTGGAAACCACTCGTTATAACATTGACATGAAAACAGGCACCAGCCAAGTGAAGACAAATGGAGCCACGGATCTGAAGGAGCACAGGATGATACAAGAGACACAATTCCCTCCTCATCCTTTGCTTCTTTCCATCTCTGTGTACAACTCTAATTTCATTTGAGGTAGCTGGAAGTTGGGTGGTCACACAACTCGTACTAAGTTTTTTCATCAATGGAATGGGAAAAAGCAGTACTACCTTCTACCACATAAGGATATTATGAGGCAGTATCCACCCACCGTGGAGTGTCTATTTGGATTTGATTCCCCCTGGAAGATCCAGATTGAGCGCTATCAGCTTCACCTGCAGATCAGCTCAGAGGTTGCTCTGTACTGGCCCTGGGAGCATGGGCAGTAGCTCCTCCTATACTGGTCCACAGCTACACGGTGTCGCAGCTTCACAACAACCCACCACAATGCCTGTGTTCAGCCCATCAGCCAGCAAGATCTTCGGGCGCTGCAGGACTGAAACGTATCGTGTGTGTGATGACTGAAGTTTGTTGACATTCTTATATGGTGACAGTGTTCTTGGGATAGGAGCTTCAGGAATACAAGAACTTGTCATATTCTCTAGAAAGAGAATGTTTGAAAACATGTATGCCATAACTGTTCTACATTTTAGAAGGACACTTGGTGACATATGGAAGATGGCTTAGGGGAGGAGGACTCTGGTTGCTGACAGATTAAACATTTTTGCAGCCAGAAATGGTAGCACAGAGCTATAAGCCCAAAACTCTGTGGGAGGCTAAAGCAAGATGACCAAAAGTTCAAGCCTAGGCTAAGCAACTTAGCCACTTAGAGAGATCCCATTCAAAAAAAATTAAGAGGACTGAGATTGTAGTTCACTGCAAAGACCCTGGATTTAAGCACTAATATTTAGAAAGTAGCTTTTGTATAGAATATAATTAGCAGTGACATGTTCTTGACCATTGGCAATAGAAAGAGAAAGAAAACAGAACAAAGTATATTTTGCATATAAAAGTCTCATGGGTTGAGGACCAATTTTCCAAATGGGAAAAGAAAAGGAGAAGAGGCAAGTTAGCATATATTAATACAACTGAATATCTGATAAACCCTCTTAGGGAAAAATAAACTCACCCATATGTGGCAAGCAATTTGTCAAAACAATATTTTATTTGATAAGATTATTTTTAAGGTATTTTGTTCAGCTGCATAGTGAGACCCTGCACAAAATACAAAAAAAAAAAAAAAAAAAAAGATATTTCATTCATCCAAATACGTTGAATTAAACTAATGAGGTCAGGCCATTAGTTTTATCAGGTGAGCCCAAGCAGATCCTTGAGACGTGGAAATACATGCATTTAGCTCATAGGTGCTAGTCTCCTGGAGACCAGAGGGCAGACAGGAGGATAGAGAGGGCATCCCAGAGAAGAGCGGGAGATGCCCAAGTCAGTGCTACTAATACACACATACTGTACCAGTCAGCGAGTGCTGGGATCTGCTGAGGCTTGCTTCTGCTAAGTGATGATTTCCTAACTGATAGGACTTCAGACACACACATTAGCACTGGAGCATGTACCCTGAGAAAGGCTTCTGTGCTAGCATAATTGAGGACCGACTTTACAGTACCAGTGAACAGCAAAGGTTGCCTGTGATCTCTGGGAAGCATTTGACTTTCTCCGCTACTACTCTGCAAGACAAAATTCGGGCACATTTGGTGATACAGTGTGCATTTTCCAGATGTGGAAGTCTGATAGTCTCTTTTTTCATTCTAGTTTACAAATCTCAGTGAAAACTTCAATTTGAATTCCCTGGTGTGAATGCCAGTGGCCTAGCACTGCCTCCGACTTTGCCTCAGAAGAACAGGATGGTATTTTTGAGGAGCTACTTCTAGAAAACTCTTCAGCTTTAGTTTCAGATACTTCAATCCTTTCATTTCAGAATTATTTTCCTTTTTCCTTCAGCAAGTCTATCTCTCAGGAAACATATTTGAAGCCCTCTCCTATGTAAGATGCTATGTTAGCAGCTGAATGAAGTGCATAGTGGATATTAAACACCAAGGAAAGGAACAAGCTACTGCTGCCTGCTGCACCATGGCACAGCCTCAAAGGCAAGTCAAGCAAATGAAGCCAGACACAAGGAACATGTACTGCATGATTTAGAGTGTATGAGTTTTAAGGCCAGGCAAACTAATCTCTTTTTGTGGGAATCATATTACTTATCTCTTGCAGTAGGGATTGGGAGGAAGGAGCATGAAAATATCTTCCAGGATGAAAGGAATTGTGGGTACTTTCAAATGCATTGTATGGTGAAGGGATGACATCTACAAAGCACTTGCAAAGTACAATATATGTTGGTAGTTTAGGTCTAAGTTTTAAAAGAGCAGAGGATGTTGCAACAACTGAGAAAATGTACACCAATGTACATGAGTGAGATCAGCACCCTACCTCACCATTCTGGCCTGTTTACATCTTCTCTTCTATGTGAACCATGTCATGAGAGCCTCACTCATGTGCTGTGAGACTGGGTTATGTTATTGCAAGGAGCCTGGGCTTTGCTGAGCCACTCAGATCTCAGCTCTGCCTCTTCCTAGGTGTGTGACGCAGAACATGTCACTAACTTCTCTGAATCTCTGAGTGTTCTTGTGTCTAAAATCTCATCCCAATTTGCATTGTGTTAAGAACAACAACTGAGAAAATGAATAAAATAACTTAGCATCCTTCCCATCATATGAGAAGTACTGTCTATCCATAGATCACAGGTATTAGAGTTTTGTTTTTTTTGTGGTACCAAGGACTGAACTCAGGACCTTGTGATTTTCAGGTTATTCAACTATAAGCTATCTCCCTGGGCCCAGGTGAAGTGAAGTAAAGAATTATTGCAATTGATGCTTCTTTGCCCTTGGGTCTTTTTACATAAATTGAGGAAAATTTGATGATGAGAAGGGAGAGAGGGAGAGGTAGAGGGGAGGGGAAGGAGAGGAGAAAGGAGGTAGAGAGAAAGAGAGATCTCTTTCTTTGCCTCCCAGCAGTTTCCCGCAGGCCAAGTTCAAGGCCAAGTCCAGTGAAGGACGTAGCTTGCCCCGCGTCTGGAGCACATGATCTGCCTACCTGCCTGGCCCAAGGGCTCTCTTAATGTGTAGAGCAAGAGGCCAGCACAGCTGCTCTGCCATGCGCAGACCTGCGTAGTCTGGTTGTGGGGCTCTGGTGTGTTCATTAGTGGTTCCCTGACCCGTAGCCCTCAACCATTCCAATCTGAGCTCTTTGCAGAGCCAGAGTGCCTAAAGGCAAAAATGAAGCCCATGCTGCCTGCCAGCCGGCTGCTTCCATAATAGAGTATTGATCCCCACCAGGAGAGTCGCAAGCCCAGTGCTCGGGGCAGCGGTCGTTCAAAGCAGACCTCTGCAGATGGCAAATCCATCAGCTACCAACTTGGCATTAGCAAGCAATTACAATGCAGACCCTGTGTTAGCACCACTAAGCGATATTACGGTGGAGAAAGGGAAAAGAAAAGAGAAAAGCCCAGGGAGTCCACAGCGCTCCTCTACGATTTGCTAAATGAGGAGGCTCGGAGGCCTAGCAGAAGGAACACAGGACTCAGTCAGGGAGAGGAGTCAGCTTGAAACTATAGCTCTTCAGCCGTCGCTCTTGTGCTTGGGCCACCAGGCTTTGCTCTGAAAGCAGTGTTTTCCAACCCCAGCTGTGTGTTACTAGCCCCAAGGGGAGCTTCCGCAAGCCCCAGTTCCTACACACACTCCTGATTGGTTACTCTGCCAGCTCCTGGGCTAGACTCAGATAGCCAGGTGTGGAGTTTGGAGACTTTTTCTTTAGTTTTCTTTATATTTTGTTTTTTAAACTTCCAAATCATTTAGCTAATTGAATAATTTACTTATATATTACCTCAAATGCAAATCATAATTATTTTTAAAGCCCTTGAAGGGCTTCCAATGTGCAAGCAAAGCTGAAAACCTTCAGAATACTCAAGGACAGTGACTGAGATCAAAAAGTGTCAAGGTAGCAACACTCTTCTTTCAAGGGCATGAAACCTTTAGGCGCAAATCCCCAAAAACCTGAAGTAAGGCAGGTCCTGACTCAGTAATTCTGACTTAGTAGGCTTGGGATTCTGCTTTAAAAATAACTAAGCAGAAGATACACTAGCCAGTGGGCCTGGGAGAACATCTGGTGTGAACAGACTGTAAGGTGTCATTCTTCTCTAACGCATCTGAAAGGCTTCCATGTGGGCTAACCTCCAGGACTTCCTGTCATGAAGGAAGTGCTCTTCAGCTGTGTTGTCCAACAAGAGCACCACCAGGCACACATCACTACTGAGCACCCGACATCCAGCTGTTGCGACTGAGGAGTGAAATTTTCTTTGTATTTAATTTATCACTTCTCTCCTTTTTTGGCTAAGATCAGGTGTACTTTGTTTAATTCAGGTGTACTAAGTTCAATTTAAACAGCCACATGTCGCAAGTTAGGACTGCAAGTCTGGTGTTTTAAGAATGAAGTACATGATAGGGTTGAAAAAGTGTGCTTGCACTGCACATCTGCTGGCAAGATTCCACGTCCTTCCCTCCAAGAGCAAACCCCAGTTAACAGCAAGATAAACACCTCCTGATCAAAGCAAGCCCAGGCTCTGAGGAAGTGTCAGTGGAGTTTATCCTGGATATATCTGGGAAGGGAGTGGCTAAAAATTCATTTGAAGAAGAGAAGGTTGGACTGAGCCTCCTAGGTTGCATCCCAAGGACAATGACAAGGGTAAGGCCACACCTTTGTGACAGCAAAGGGAGGGAGTCAGAAGTACAGGAAAGGCAACCCAAGAGTCATCTTAGCTGATTCGTTGAAGAAGAATGGAGGCACATCAGGGAGCCAAGTAAAGGATAGGGAATTCAGAAAAGGGGGATGGCACACATAAAAGAAAAAAATTTAAAATGAGCAAGGAAAGAGCGCCAAGAGTATGGTGAAGATCAGGGAAGGTGGGATGGAAAGGCCTTGGAAGCTCAGCTGCCATGAAGGGCAACAAGAAGCAAAATGCAATAACTGTGCCTCATTCAATCCCAAAAAATAACAGGCATTACTACTGAACACATTTTCCAGAACTGGTTCTGTAGTTTTCCAGGTTACTCACAGCTCAAGGCTGAGTCTGCTATTTGCATAAATAAAATGAACACAGCAACCTATGGAGTTGCACAATACACAGACCCTTTCCCAGAGTATTCTCTTTGAAAACTTTTCATTATTTTTCTTCTGATGAAGAATATCCTATAATCCTCAGAAAGGAAATGCTGCTAAAACAAGTCCCAGATTTCTGGGTATTCAGCCTCCTGTTAACCAATAAGAAGAAGAAGAGCCACAGGTCTCCACTGTGTCAGGCCCTTGGGCACTGTGAAGACTGCGTCCCACACTGCCCACAGGGGGACCAGGGAGCAAGACTTTCCTTGCATCTTTCCTATGAGAAGTGATACTGAGAGGGGACACTTGGGCTGGGAGTTAGCTCAGCAGTCTAAGTGCTTGCCTGATGAGTGCAAGGACCCAGGTTTGATCCCCAGTACTGCATGCTGTGCTGGCACTGGAATGTCTACCCCTGAAACCAGGTGTGGTGGCACACACCTATAATCCCAGCACTGGGGAGGCTGAGACAGGAGAATCACTATGAGTCTGAGCTGCATAGTGATACCTTCTACTAAATAAATAAAAGATTAAAAAATAGGTAGAAACTGTTAGTGTTAAAATACTCACCCTGGTTTGTCTGATACCTATCTACATGCTTTGTCCACTATGATGCTTCCTTGAACATTTACATTTTAAGAGGAATCCATTCATCTATTTTATTTCACAATTCCCACTAAAATCACTCATTGACCTGTGATTAAAACACATGTGTTCAGACATCACAAATCTTTGACATAGATGAAGTTATATCAACTCACTGGGGCAACAGCAGTCATTGCACGTGGCAGCTGTGTCTGCCCTAGATTTATTAAGTGTTTAAAATTTTCATTTCCCTGGAACTCTGTCAACATACAGCTACATGGAGGAAGAAAAAGCTGAGTACCTGGTGGTGCACTCACCCCAACCTGCCTGGAGGCCTAAGGGCACCTTAGCATCGCTGGGTACCATCATGTTTGCCCACACAAGACTCACTCAGGTTACCTATGTTAGCTCTCAGCATCAGCTGCAGCTTATGAAAACAAATTCACACTAAGGGCTTTGCATATCCTTGTGCTAGTCTGGTCAAGTCTGCACCTCCTTCCTTCTAACATCACTTCATAGCTCCTATCATCTATGTCCTCCAAAACCCAGTACCAAAGAATTCTCAGATTCTTTCTCCTTAAGTGTTTCAAAATATATCCCTCCTTCCTCTTCTAACTCTGATCTTCTTATGTATCTTTTAGTGAATGGAACCACCCAGATGGTGCCTGGACCAACATTCTGGATCTTCTTTGCTTTTCACTTCTTCCTCACTATGAGTTCCTGTTCTGGCCCCTCCATCTGAACATCCACAATTTTGTGGGGTACTTTTAGGATCTGGACCAGCTGATTGTTACAAAAACATTAAAATACCATGATGTAAATAACTCAGGTGTTTATAGTTCTCTCGTGAAGCAGAACAGATGTGGGAAGTCTGAACTTCCTACATACATATAGACATAGCTACACACATTTGGGATCCAGGCTGCTTTCTACTTTGCCATCGAGCTTGCAGCACCATCCTAATGCTTCCTCAGCATCCGAGATGGCTACTGGAATGCTACTTTCACATCCATAGCATGGTCTAGGGGACAGAGAATGAATTCCAGCACATTCAGCTTCTGCATTACATTCTTTCACTCTCACTGGCTAGAGAGAGAGAGAGAGAGAGAGAGAGAGAGAGAGAGAGAGAGAGAGAGAGAGAGAGAGAGAGAAAGAGAGTATAGATCTGGGAAGCAAATAGCCATTTTTGCTACATACACTTGTAGAGGCTTTATCAGCACATAACTCTTGGACAATGTATGGATGCAATAGGCTGTTTTCATACACATATGCCACTGCCCTTATATCCCACTGCCATTGTCATAGCTGGTGCCCAACTCCAAAGAAATATCAGTCTTATGATAACTAGGACAAATGGCAGAGAGTAGAGAAGACAGTCTCTTTCCAGCTTGGCCTAGCTTTTCTCCTGTTGCACAGCCTCCACTGACAAAGCTTTTAATTCAGAAGAAAGGATGGTATAAAGAGAACTAACATTTACACTTTCCTCTCAGTTTAACAGTGAAAGGCAGGAGGCCACAAAGGAAGATAAGCATTATGATAAATAATGGATGCTCTTACTGACTAAAATGACCACTAATGGTGATAAAATGGAAGCACCCAGGAAGCACCCATAGTGACACTAGACTTTGACTTTAAGTCAATCTGCCTGACACAGATTGACTGGGTTTCAGGCAGACTGACTGACAGTCAAACTCTAGTGTCACTATGAATCCCACCAAGGTCCAATCTGCTCCACCATTCACTACCATGGTGTACCTGTCTGCTCGTCATTGTCTCAAGGCAGAAATGGAATGACATGAGTGTTTTATGCCTTTCGTCTGCCTGAGATTCCCATGGAGCTCTTTGATGTTTCTGTGGCCTAGCATTTAGCCCAGTTTCTGGCCAGCAACAGCACCAAAAAATGGTAATGTACTAGACTAAGTTAAATAAAAAGACTATCCTAGTGAATTACAAAGTTTTTTTTTTTTAATTTTATTGAGAAAAACATTGCAATGAGACAGTTTCAAAACAGGTTGGTAGGAGAGTTCCAACAATTAATACATTGCATATTGTTGTCTTCATAGTGGTTATTCATAGCACAGGATACAGACATAATATCCTGTTCAAACACTATTAGTACAAACCTACTTAGTGACTTAAGAGGACATAGTTATGTATCTATCTTAACTATTTTGTATATGCAGATATAAAATAGTCCTTCATTTATATCTCCTTTTTTTGTTTAGCTATGTCAGAGATGGGTTCCATTCAAACCATTCCATTTCCATCCAAATATTGTAGGAGCATGAATTCAGCAACCTATTCCAATATAGTCCAGTAGTCCACAATAATAGTAGGTTATCTGTGACACTGGCAATGTCTGAAGCTGTTGACTTGAGCCTTCCACAGTTCAGCATATTAACATGGCTTCTCTTTTCATACCTCATTTCTACTCTTTTCTGCTGGATGGTTAAAACCAAGATAAAGCAATACCAATATAATAAGAAATGTAACTTTTGTGTTTGACAAGGTCAGTCAAGTCCTCTCAGGACTTATCCTAAAACCTTGTAGCCCACTTCGTAGATCCTTTGTAAGTATCAGTCATGTGGATGAGTCACGGCCATTTCTTGATGAATTTGCTCTCTGTGAAAGCCTGAGAGATTGTTTTGTCTCCATATGACTCTCCTTAGGCACACTCTACATCATCAATCACATTCTTCTGTAGCCCAATAATCTCCTTGATGAGAAAGTTTGGGACACAACTGAGTTAAATGATGTTATGGTATAGATTCTCCTTTATCCTGAGTCCTCACTGACCTTGAAAAGCTAGGGCAAAGTGTTAGCTATCTCTCCATCCCTTCTTTTTCTTTAGAATTATGAACTTCTAATTAGACCACATATGCAACCATGTAGTCTTACAGACCATACACAAAATTCAGTATGTCAGTCTACTCTGCCATCATCCAAAGAGAATCAGTTAAACAGAGGACTTTCTTAAATATTTGCTATAGTTCATTCAAAGCACTCATATGGTAAGCACTACCTATTAACCTTGTATTTCCAGACCATTTTTTATAGAAATAATGATGCAAATACTTCATTTTGTGATGAAGAAATAATTTGGGGAAAAAGCTGTGTTAGATCATTTTTTCTCATTGTCAATGGTAGGAAATACCTAGTTAAAGTCAATGTAAAAGAAGAAAGGCTTATTTTTGGCTCATGGCTTCTGAATTGCCAGTCCATGGCTAGCTGGTTCCATAGGTACAGGTCGAACGTGAGGCAGAGACAGGATGCAAGTGTGTGGTATAGTGAATCTGCCAGGAAGCCAAGATGGAATGGACAGAGAGCCTGTGCTTATTCCTTCTGCTTTTGTTCCATCTAGCATCCTACCCACTCAATAGTTCTACCTGCATCTAGGCTGGCTGCATAAGGAAATCAATTCTGGAAACACTTTTGAAAACAGGCTGGGAATGTGCCTCACTAAAATCCTGGGAGTTTCTCAATCAAGTCAACCTGATAAGGTTAACCATCAAAGAGGTAGAAGGCATTGTATGCTTGTTAGAAAAAGACAGTATAGTGGTACTTCATTTCCTGAATTTAATTCTTCCTGGGATTGTGGTTGCAAATCAAACCGTGACTAAATCCTCTTTCCCCATACGGTCAGCATTGAAACTAACCATTGAACTAAATTTTATATGCAGTCAGTTTGGATTGGGATCAAAATGATTGAAAGTATTTGTGAGAAAAAGTACTCTTTATAGTCCTCCTAATGTGCCTATACTTTTGCCAAATGGAATTTGAAATATTTTATTTGGCAGTAAAAGAACTAAACCTAACATAATTACCAGGAGGGTAATATCTATTGTTTATTGAGACAGTTACATGCCTTACCTGACAAACTTAAAAGGCAGGTTATTATCCTGAAGAAAAGAGGATCATGTTACCAAGGTAACAAATGAAATTTTTATTTTGTTTTGGCATGTTGGAGTCTTCTTCTTGAGGTGGTTTCTAGATTCTTTCTTTCTGAAGCAAAGAATTGGTCAAGACAAGCATAAAGAATAGCAAAACAGACCTGAGGATCAATGGAGCAGATCAGAAGATTCAGATACAACTACAATGCACTAAACCACCTTCTCTTTGATAAAGGTGCCAAACAGGCTCATGAGAAGAAAGATGGCCCTTTTAATAAATGGTGCTAAAAAAAGAAATAGGCTTTCCAAATGCAGAAGACTCAAATTAGACCAATGTCTAAGAACATACAATAAACTAAAGTCAACTGGTAAGGCTGAAAAGAGGAGAACCACTATCAGTCTGAGTTGTGTAGTAAAATCCTGTACCAAAGACATGGAATAAATAAATACATACATACATAATAAATAAGATATAGTCAAAATGGATCAAATATTTAAATATAAAAATAGAAACGCTAAATCTACTGGAAGAGAAGGTAATAAAAATATCTTGAAGATATAAGGGTAGGTAAAGAGTCCATAAGCAAAAACCAAACAGCACACACAAAAAAAAATGCATATGAAGTACTTCAAAGAATCAACAACTAGCGTGTCATCATTTTAAAATTTTCTGCACATCAAAAGATCACCACAAATTGGGAAAATATTTCAGCTAACTATCCCTCAGATAAAGGTCTTCTCTCTAGAATATAGAAAGAATTTTTAAAACTTAGGGCCCCAAAGTTCAAAAATCTGTTCCAAAACTGGGCATCTGAGATGAATATATACTTCTCACATGAAGAAATACAAATGCAAATAAATATATCAAAATATATTCAATGTCATTGGTGACTCAATAGATGCAAATTAACACTGAGATTCTATCTCACCTTGGAAAGAATTGCTATCATCATGAAGTCAACCAATAACAAATGCTGGAGAGCCTGTGAGTAAAAGGAAACCTTTTCCAGAGTTGGTGGGACTGGTACAAGCACTACGGAAATCAGAGGGGAGATTTCACAAAAAGCTAGGATTGGAAGTAGCATTCAACTCAATTATTATTTTCCTGGGTATTTTTCTAGAAAAACTGAAAATAACATACCACAGTAATAAATGTGCATCTATGTTTATAGCAGTATAATTTTCCATAGGTAAATCCTGAAAACCACCTAAATTCCCATCAATTGATGAACAGATACAAAATGTGTGGTATTTTTACACAATGGAGCTATTCAAAAAGATAATCTGAAGGCTTTTAGATAAATGGAGACTATAATCATAATTGAAACCAATAAGACCTTCATGTGCAAACATATTGTCCCACTAGTGTAAGAACCTGAAAAAGTAAATAAAATCTGAAAGGTACAAATGATACTGTGAAAAGAAAGAATACATTCAAAGAAACAACTGGGATAAGGAAAATGACAAAAGAAAGAGAAAAGGGAAAACATATGTTTATGTGTATATACACAGTAACTTGAACAATTGTACTGCTGATTTATGCTGGTCTATTGAAAGGAGCAGTTAATGCTAAATTTCTTCTTCTCCATTTCAATTGCTTGCACCTTTTTTTAAATCAATTTTTCATGCTTATATCTGATAAACGAAACAACTAACTTGAAGACAACACTGTACAATATAGCAACAATTGTTGAACTGCTATTATTTTGTTGATTGAAATTCTGTATTGTTTCTAATATTTTTACTATTTTTATTATCTATTAAAATAATAGTTTTATTAAATGTAGGAGTAGAAAGAGGCTCATCAGAGCGAGCTTGTGCCAAGTAAAAGTGAGAAATCAAGTACACCCTTCAGCATGAGGGTAGATATCATGCAAAAGAGGACACAGTGATGAAAACTCAGTGTGGACCGTCCATTTCGTATCACCCTCTCCACAGGCTGAAATCACGTCTCGACCACCCTTCCACAAACCTGCTTGAGTTCTCAAGGGAAGTCCACACTCAAGGCTTTGGGGAGCGCTCTCCACATGTGCTTCAGGCACTTGTCACACTGTCACTGTCAGCCAGTTTCAGCAACACACTACCTTCCTGTCTCAGAAGCATCTATATTGAAACGCACATCTATCATATTCAAAAGACATAAGAACTACAAATAGGGCTGGCATGATAGCTCAGAGATTTAAAGCACCTGCTTAGGAAAGCTTAAGCGAGAGCGGGGACTGCAGTCCCCTGAGTGGGGACTCAGGGTAGGCTGAACTGGCCGCAGGGAAGAAAAGAATAACTGCAATTAAACATAAGTATTTGAGCAAGACTAGAAGGCAATGCAGAAACTTCATTTCTTACTCATATGACAATTGTGGTATCCTGCTTTTGTTACAAATAACTGTATTCCACTTTGCAGGAGAGAAAGAAGATGCAGAAGCTGGCAGTGCAGTACGAGTACACAGAAAGGATTCAGGAATCATTTCATAACCATATGCCTCTACCTTCTGTGGTTATGCTTCAGACACATACTCAAGAGGGAAGGAAAGGAAGACAGGGTTGCCTGTGACAGAACACAAAGCAGCCCACAGCTTGAGATTTCCTCTGTAAGAGACATTTCACTGAGGACTTTATTACCTATAATTTACTCAGGAAATCTGTGAAGTAGATTTGGGGTGGTCATCTTCATTTTAAGGTTAAGAAACTATCTTAAAAATACTAAAATTTTATCCTGTGATCAAACACTGATATAATCCCAAAATCTCTCATCTTCTGAGGATGTCAATGTGAAGTAGAAATATAATCGTTGAGTTGCAGATAGAAATGTGATCTACCAAACATACTAGCTTACTTCAAATTACATCTACCCGTGTTTAATACTTCTCCCTTAAGATGGTGATCTCTAATTTCCTAAGTGTCCTCCCATAGAATTTGGGCTGGGATTATGACTCACTTTTAATAAGTACACATAATATGACAGAATCAAGAGTGTGACTTCTTTAAAAAAAAAAAAAACTGGACAAAAAATATAGGAAAAATTAGAAATTATACGGAATTTCACTAAACAACATGATAGAAATTCAACAATGGTTGTTATATTGCATATTGTTGTCTTCAAATTGGTTGTTCAGATTACCAGGTATAAGCATGCAAAATCAGCCAAAATTATAAAAAATTTTAAAAGGAGAGAAAAATTAAGTACTAAATGCTCCTTTCAATAGACTGTCAGAAATCAGTAGTACGAATATCCTAGCTATCATGTGCATATGCACATGTATTACTTTTCTTTCTTTCTTTTCTTCTCTCCCAAGTGCGTGACTTCTGAGAATAGGTCATAGACCATATTGTGGCTTTACTGGTTCTGCATGGTACATGTCATGAGGATACTCAAGAAGCTTTATGGGGTAATTGAGGTTTCCTTCCAATAGCCGGCTAGAAATTGAGGCCTTTGTTGACCAAACTGTGGTCCACTTTAGAAAGTAGATCCTCCAACTTCTAGATGACTGTGGCCCCTGCTACCATGTTGATCACAGCCTTCTGGAAACTTCTGTGCAGAACAGCCCAGAGAAAGCCAGCCTGCAGTGCCTATTAGACTTATCTTTCTTTCTTTTCCTTTCTTTCTTTCTCTATTTATTTTTGGTCTGTTAAGGAGTTCTATGTTTTGGTCTAATTTTTCCTGCATAGACCGTAGGAAAATAAATAATGCGAGAAGTTGATTGCTTTAGTTATTGAAAGAAGTGACCAAAAGTAGAACAAATGAAAGCAAAATTTTAGGGAGGTGTTCTGCTTTTGCAAGTTTTGGACCTGTCTACTGGTTATGCAGATGAGTGAGTTTTATTCTGGTAGATCCATATGGCACATTATAGATTGTGACAACTGTCATTCTACCATCATTTCCTTGCCCCACACTTTCCATTATTTTAACATGTGGGGCTGCATACATATATTTCATTCAGATCCATCACTTATTAGCTGTCTTTAGGCTACTAAGTTTGGAAGTGGTTTATTACAGTTGTTCAGTCATAAGAGAATTAGTATACCCTATCACCACCACTAAAGAAACAAGTTGCAGAGGAGTAGAATCTGTGCTTCTAAAATCTCATGCAATGTTCTTGCCTTGACTGTCCCATACTATCCAACAAGTGTTAAAAAAACGTCAGGGAGTCCCCTCTGTTACAATCCATTCTGCCGGTGGTTGTCAGAATCAGAACCATTTCCCCTTGATAGGCAGTGAATCAGAATCGAAAAGAAATGTGTTCCAAAATGTAGAGCAGAACCCAGAAATGGCTTCCATGAACTACTTGGCAGCATACCCTTGAAGAGACAGAACACACTCAGAACCATAGCACCTGATGTAAAATGTTATTTTTTAAAAAGCTCGTAACACATTTTTCATTCAGAAAATGTTTAATATTGCAGCAGATACTTTGATGGTTGCTGGTAAAAACATGGTATATAGCATCATACCCTCATAAGATCATTCAGAAAACAATAAGCATAATCAAATAATCTATGCATGGTAAAACTTGTGGCCTTAGTGGGTGACTAAAAAATATTTGGCTGTCTTTCCTTTTTCTTCCTTCCAAACACTACATGGTGGTGGTGGTGATGGTGGAGATGGAAGTGGTGATGATGGTGGTAGTGATGATGGTGATGCTAGTAGGGGCGTTCATGATAGTAGTGATGACAGTGATGATGGTGGTGATGATGGTAGCAATGATAGTGGTGGTGATGGTGTGGTGATGATGGTGGTGATGGTTGTGGTGATGATGGTGATGGTTGTGGCGATGATGGAACTGATGAAGGTGGTGATGATGGTGGTAGTGATGGTGGTGATGGTTATGGTAGTGGTGGTAGTGGTAGCGGTGGTGGTAACTCTATACATCACATCCTTTGTCCTGGGGCAGAATCTCTTTTGACCACAGAAAACATTCCCAGTTTCTCACTAGTTCATGCCATGGTCTATGGCTTGAGCATTCATTGAGCTCAATGAAATGGCACGCTGTACATCATAACTCCAGCACTTTGAGAAGCTGAGGTGAAAGAATCACAAATGCAAGTCCAACATGAATAACTGAACAACTTATTGACACAGCAAGAAACTGTCCCAAAATAAAAATAAAAAAGGATACAGGTCAGTGAAGAGAAGAGAAGAGAAGAGAAGAGAAGAGAAGAGAAGAGAAGAGAAGAGAAGAGAAGAGAAGAGAAGAGAAGAGAAGAGAAGAGAAGAGAAGGAGGAGGAGGAGGAGAAAAAGAAGAGGTGGAGGAGGAGGACAAGGAGGAGGAGAAAGAGGAAGAAGAAGAATAAATCATTCTGAAGGATGCAGATAATTTATTTTCAAAGGACATCTTACTTGTCTTTCAATTCATTAGTAATATTTGACATTACATTCTTTATGCATGATGAATTTCACAAACTTTAATCCACATAGAAATAACAGGCCTATTTGAAATCTTCAGTTCAAAGATGTGCACCTATTTACCCAGATCTGCTTCTTGGAAGACAGAGAGAGAGAGAGAGAGAGAGAGAGAGAGAGAGAGAGAGAGAGAGAGACCTTATCTTCAAGAATGAAATTCCTTTTTAATTTATGCAACAAGTTACAAGAAAACCTTCAGGCTCTTCTGCAGCCTGGTGGGACCCAGTGGTCAGGCATTCTAAGGGCCGTCAGGAGACCTGTTCTCATTCCGAGGCCTCTGAAATTGACCTGCGGGATGGGAGCCTGCTATGAATGTACTGAGGGCCTGTCTCTCTGCTACCTGTTCACTGGTGGTAACTTCATATAAAATAGTGGATCTGTGCCCAGGAATTACAGCGGTAGCTAGTAAGCCCTGGCAATACAAACTAATGCAGTAATCTTTGAAGAGTTGTTCTCTTCTGGAGCCTTGATTTCTTCAGAACAAAGAGAAGGTAATCAATTGTGCTAATTTACATTTTCTTAAGATGCAAATAACAGGACTGTTGTCCCTGTCCAACAGTAATTGGTACTGCCATCAAGTATTCTTCCTTAAGTGTTCCTAGGGATTTTATTTGCAGTCTTTTTCTCTAATCTTCGGACAACCTTCAAGCAAGTGACACACTTCTACTCACTCATTTCATAGGTGCACAGGGTTTGATTCTCCACCTCCCAGCCAAGGTAAGAGGCGAGAGGCTGCAAGCCTGCATGCTCAGCTCTCACTCCAGCACTCTGCATCCCAGACCTGTAAAATGCCAACGTTTGCAAAGATTTTCAGGAAAAGGCAGATTCCGTATGTCACATGTGGAAAAATAGAAATGGTAACTTACACAGCCAAAGGATTCCCAGAAATTGGAGCTCCTCTGTTCTCGGCATTTTCATCCTTTACTGTGTGCTTTTCAAATTGTTCTACTCAAAAGACATATTCTCATATCATTTTTTCAACTCCCACCTTACCCTGGAGAAATCTCAAGGAATAGGTTTGACATCTGTGGACCCAATTTGCACTAAAATGTAGTAACACTTAAAACGAAAAGAGTAAAATACAAACTAAAAAAGAACACTTTCTAGTCTAGTTAGTTTTCTGAATATTTGGGTCCCAAAAGTCCTTTATCAGCTCCATTTTAGTCAGTATTATCAGATGGCTGAGACCCCTGTTGCACATTAGACATTCTTATTTTACTACCAGGATTCTATTTTTTATTTAATTTTAATTTTATTTTATTTTTTTGTCAGAACCCGTAGTTGAACTCATGCCTCTCCACTTGCCAGGCAAGCACTTATTCCATTGAGCCGTTTCCCCAGCCCCTATTCACTACTAGAATTCATGAGTGCTTGTTCTGTGCCAACCAAGGTGTCTACACTTCTGTGTTGCACATTTCTGTCTCCCTGCATCTACCAGTTAGTTGTAGGTGTAAGTCCAATTGCTGATGAATGGTTTAAGGCTGTGCAGAAGGGAAGGAATATCTTAAAGTCATCCTACAAACAAAAGGCAAAGGAGGGATTGAAATATATTGTAGGATTCCCCTCCTTATTCAGAGTCTGCTTTACAAGGATGCTAATTTTATAGCTCTTCCTTGGCAGGGCTCCTTCCACCCATAGATGAAAATGGAACTTTGTCCAATGAACTAGAGGCAGCCACAACATATCAAAGGGATGAGGTCTCTCAGGCAGTAAGCAGAGACCTTTAGACCAGGCTGCTGTCTCAATGGGGAGTGGGAAAGTGCCTGACCTTGTGACCCTGAAAATATTGATGAGTGCTTGAGTCTGAGAAGAAAGACTCTCCCAAGCTCTCTGAAACTGGATTTTCCTCACACCCCAGCTACAGTAAAAATTAAATCACAAAGAAGTGAAAATGAGGATGCACCAGAATTGAACTCATGCTGGGAAATCCCCTGGCAATAAGGTGCAGGGACTCATCCAAAGGTAAGAAGTTTATACTCTCAGAAAAGGCTGCTGTGCAAAGTTCAGAGAAGAGGCCATTTGCACAGGTGTGACCAGGGCTGGGGGAAAGGCAAGAACTGGAGATGTCTTAGGGCTGGAGGTAGAAGGGAGCCACTGTCACTCTAAGCCCAAGGTTCTGTGTATTTTCTAAGCTATTGGAGAGCTCTAGAGATGGAGTCCCTTGCAGAGAAAAGTACTTAAATCAAAGTTTGAAGACTGGGAGGAGCAACGGTATAGTGACAGCATTTGGGGAGTGCTTTTGTGCTGCCTTGCTTCAAGGTGGGAAAGCAGAAGGATGAGCCAGCAGGGTGGAAGAGATGCAGCCGATGGGTGCATTTTGTAGCAATCTATTCTTGCAGGGATTGTGAAACTAATTTATTTATGAAAGTTCTACTGCTCTGGCCTAGCCCTGCCTTCAAAACCAATGCACTAAGAATTCAGTTTCCAAGACCATAGTCTTCTGTCCCTAGTCCTCCAAATTAATACCCTTCTTACATACAAACATAGTCATTGTGCCCCATTGGCCCAAGTGTATTATCCCATTCTAATACTAACATAAGATTCCAAAGTCCTATTGGAATCATATGATTAATCTGGGAACAAATGTCCTCCATTTGTAGGCCTATCTAATCAGAATATTATCTTAATACTGTTGAGAGGACTTTTGTTAAAATTAAGAGGTAAAAGGCTTATACCAAGTCACACTAACAGAAGACTAGTTGAAGCTAATTTCTGTCATGAATAAACCTGCAAATCTCAATAACGCACAGTTAGGATGCAATAATCTCTCCCCTGTAAGTCTAAGCTGGAGATTCCTGAGGAGTGAGTGTCTGACATCTTAGTGATGATCCAGAGAACCCACTCCTTCGCTTTCCAGGCTCTTCTAAGGCCAACAAAGATTTCTGGTCTTTCTGTGATCATTATTCAGCTGGAGAAGAAAAGGGTGAAGAGGACTGAGCATGGAAGTTTGGCTGGCAGCATGGCTGCTCACACTGCATGGGCAAAGCTCAATCCCATGGCTGCCAAGCTGAGAGAAAGGCCCAGAGTTCTTGTCATAAGCATACAAAAGAAGTTTGGTGTGAAGCAGTGAGCTATCACATCAGGGATGGATTTCCAGCTCAGGGCTACAGATCCCTCATTCAAGGCACTGTGCATTTCCTCTGTGCAAGAAATAATACAATGCAATGAGTTTGGGGGCAGAGAGAAAAGGTAAGACAATGTTTTGTATTTTAGTACCAGGAGTTGAACTCAAGATGTCATGCTTGCCAGGCAGGTTCTGTGCCACTGAGCTACATCCCTGGCTCCAAGACAATGTTGATAACATTTCCAGCTTGGCATGTGATTCTACCAATGGACTCTCTACTTAATAAAAAACAGAAACACGCAAATGATGCTTTGCGTTTAACTCAACCTGTCTCAGAGGCCATTTACCCTTTATACATGCACTTCATTGCACATGAGTCCCAGGATTTAGGACACAAAGTTTTAATTATATAAACAGGTCTATTCACTATACTGTAAATGCATTTATGGAAAGCTATACACACTTAGTGGAAGCAGAATTATGTGGAAAACATACACAGTCTGTGATTTAGAGTCCATTTTAGGTAATTTTGATTATACTGCCTGTTTTCCCAATCCAGCCCCATGAAGGCACCATCTCCTCTCTAACCGCACTGAAGATCTTTCTCCCTTCTCAAGGTTTTCCTTTATTGCATGTGAATTTTATAATGTTAGCACACACATCCCAAGAATACAGACACAGTGGGACTTTCTGCATCACTATGTAAATCTGCAGATTCACCACTCAATAAGTATTGACCTGTTGACTTTGCCCTTTTTCTACTTTGTAAGCATTTCTAATAATCCAGGAATCCAGGAAAAGAACGCATCTCGTGAAGGTAGCTTAGCACTAAGTGAGCAAAATAGGAAACTTGTGTCAAACTAGGCAGACCAAAAAGTTCTTTCCAGACTTCAAAACAATGTATTTGCATTTTACATCAATAAGTGAAAAATAATAGAGCTCTCAGCTTGTTGATCCTCCTCACAGTGCTATTTCTTTTCATTGTGTAGCTCTTGCAAAGGAATAGAAAGGAAAAAGGATTCCAAGAATTCTACATCATGATACTAGTATTCCACTAATTCAGTCAGTCACTCAGTGTGAGTCTCACTCAGTGTGAGACACTGTGAACAACGAAATCAAAGAGGCCACAATGTACTCTGGGAGCAAATGCAGAAACAATGACGCAAAAGGGGGTTGGAAAGAGATGACACCTAGCCACGACTCAGGCTCTCTGTTCTGACCTCTTGGCCTCTTACAGTCCACAACAGGGTGAGTTTCCCTCCGCTCAGCCTTTGAGCTTGCTATTGTGCCTTTCTGGAAAGCTTTCCTCAAGATATCTGCATTATCTCTTGTCTCCTTTCTCTGTCTCCTTCCCAATGGCACCTTGGAATTTGAAGGATGTCTCTTATGCATCTCTCCTTTTATAAAGGAGGGAAGATATAGCTTAAATAGCCAGAAACTGTACTTTTTTATTTCATTGGGCATAACTGGTCATGTGACCACTCTGCTCCAAAGAAGGCTGGGCAGGCATCCATCTGACACACTGTGCCTATTCAAGTAGAGGCAGGTAAATGTGTGGATAAAAATCTTTACCATATCCAAACTTTGTACGTTTTTTATAAGAGCCACATGACTCTCCTTGGAAACCTTAAACAGTTCTATGTGCAAAACAAACATCTAGGAAATCTGCAGTCTTTAGTTCATGGATGCTTGTTGAACCAAATCAGAAGAGGAAAGTGTCAGTTAAGTCGGACGTCAGGGCACTACAATCCTTCCACAGATCACATCTTGTCAGATTTCATCTTCTGTGCTTTGGTCCTCAGGAGTCTGCAACAAGTGGATTGGGGAACCCAGTGCACTATGGAATTCCCATACATGCTATTGCTCATAATTCTATTAGCCACTGCCCTTGAAATGCTACTCCTAGGAAAATCACAGATTCAGACATCAGCCAAGTGTCAAAATTTTATCACTTCCTAGACTTCAATCAAAAGCCCTTTTTTTGTGAGAGCCTGAGAGAAAGTTTTCTCTTCATGTGACTCTCCCCAGGCACACTTTAGAACTTCAATCTCTTTCCTCTGTGGCTCCACAATCTCCTTGCTCAGAAAATTTGGAGCTCACCTGAGTCTCATGATATTGCAGTACAGGTTCTCCTATGTCCTGAGTCTTCGCTGACCTTGAAAGGCTAGGGCCAAAATGTTG
>PVKA01016609.1:0-47620 GCA_004027165.1 Ctenomys sociabilis
CAGAGAACATTTTCAGTTTCTTTTCAGGAAATAATAGTAACCAGTCAAGGTTTAGATTTTAAGTTTTAAATCTTCAGTTTAAGATGGCAGTCATCTTAACCAAATCTGTAATTTCTGTATGTCTTACCTTTGCTCCCTTTTTAGGACCAGGGTTCTCATAAAGCAGGACAAAAGAAAGCAAAAGGTAAATAATTTTTTTTGTGTGTGTTAGCTTTGTGCAAATTGTGTTCTTCTGAAATGTTTTTCTGCCATTAATAAATTTGCCTAAATGAAACCAGCATATTTTCCTCCAACCATTTCTGCTCAGGCTGACTTCAAAATAATTATTGATTTTTTTTTCAGTCTTTCTAGTTCCAAGGTATATCATAAATCTGTCATACCTCACTACCCATAGTATTAGCACTGTAATTCATATCCCCTTTGAATTAATAGGGTACTATCACAGCCTTGTGTTCTACTTCCATTTATCTTGTGTTACTACATTCACTGTACTACAAAGTGAATTTGAGCATGCTAGTACTAAGCATAGAAGTATGTGTTTCAGAAGTATATGAATAGTACTTGGAGACAAAACTAGGATTCTGTTATTTCTAAAATAGTAAAAAGAAGAGGAGAAAAAAGAAGTGTACTAAGAGGGAAGGGAAATAGAAGGGAACAACTTGAATATTGGTGGTAGCTTTGTTAATCCAAATAATGGTTTAACAGTACAAATGTGTTTGCTATGAGTGTTTAGTAGATCAATCTCAAGTATGTTGAGCAAAGTAAATAACTCATAGAAAAATCCATGCAGTAATATTCCTTCTTCAGAAAGTTCAAAACAGGAAGACAAACCAAAACCTAGTGTATCAATATGACCAAAAGTAGTAAAATGTGAAGAAAAGCA
Organism: Ctenomys sociabilis; assembly: GCA_004027165.1. Taxonomy (NCBI): domain Eukaryota; kingdom Metazoa; phylum Chordata; class Mammalia; order Rodentia; family Ctenomyidae; genus Ctenomys; species Ctenomys sociabilis. The sequence continues at coordinate 884 of PVKA01016609.1, forward strand.
AATGACAATTGTGTTTGGCCTCTCTGGATCCTTCCCCTTTCCTATTCTCACCTCCCATTGACATCTCGGCCTGTAGCACCATACAGCTCTTGATCGTGTCAACAATGACCTTTATGTTGTTGCCCTAAAAAATATTGACCAGCATTTTAATACATCATTGACATGATCTGTTGTTCCTTTCATGTTGAAACAGATTCCTCCCATGCTTGCTTTGACACATTCTCTAGATTTTGTCTCTTTGATTGTCCCTGTTTTTAAATCGTTTTCTTATTGTTTCTGACAAGTGAGACTTGACAGGAAGGAAAATTGAGCCTAATTTTGTCACATGCCTTTGCCCTTTCTGAGAACACAGATTCAAGGTGAGCATGACTCTGCAATGAAGGAATACTGTTTTGGGCTGTCTCTTCTGTAGCACCTGTTAATTCTACTCTCTTTGGCTAACTCTGATTCATCCCTAGTGTAGAAATCATTTCTTAAGAAACTTTCCCTTTCTCCCTGCCCTCCTCCTACTTATTCTTTCCCTAAACCATAATTTACATTCCCTTGGTAAGTGTTGTGCCCTGCCTTATCACACTCAGTTATAATTGTGTTGTCTTCCACATTGTGATTTTTGTTGTCACAACATTTAAGGAGAATCATCTTCTAAGATACCATCAATTAAAGATCTAACACCAACTTAGCGATCATAAGGGTTCTAAAGATTATTTCATTGCTGGGTCTGGGAAGATAGTGTGGAGGTCTAAGTGCCTACCTGGCAAGCACAAGGACCTAGGTTCAATCTGGTACCACATATTGTGCCTGCCAGCCATGGGTGCATCCTGCTGCCCTGAACCCAGTCTGGATGTTGTTGCACACACCTATAATCCCAGCACTGGGGAGGCTGAGCCAGGAGGATTACTATGAGCCCAAGTTGCATAGTGAGACCCTGTACCAAATAAAAGATTAAAGGAAAAAAAGATTATTTCATTGCTGGACCACAGTGTGATTGATCTTTTAGCATTTTAGTCCAGTTTAGGGTTGTAAATCACTCACAGGAAAAATGAATGTATATGTTTTTCTGTGATTTATTTTGTAAAACAGGACATTTGATTATTTTGGTTGATACCTGGCAAGTCTTGTAGTTTTATAAGTATTTTAATGATTTTAAAAATTGATTGAAAAAAATTGATTTTAACAGTATTCTAAGTTGTTAATGTGAAAAACCCTTAACCTTTTAAAAATATAATAATGTAACCACTTTCAAATTTATGTTAAAATTTTTGCCAACTTGAAATTTTGTCACTTTTGACAATTTGCATTTATAAACAAGTTTAAGGAGTTGTATTATTAATTAGTGAAAGAGAACATTTTTAGTGAATTTGTTATAGTGTCTAATGCATAAAGATTGCTCAAAAATAAATATTAAATAAATGCTTTTGAACTTGATAAATTAAGGATATAATTTAGAAATAAGATGAAGATAAGGAAGAATAATTATAGTCTAAACAGCCAAGAAAACAAAATCTGGATGAGAGTGATAATTATGTGCAGGTCAGGTTTAAAAAAGAAACACATCCAGGAGTCACAGAAGGATGTCAAGAAATGAAGTACCTTTTAGATTAGTTCTTATGGACCTATTTTTCATTCTCACTTCATTTGACTTTTAATGACACTTAGCTATGTCTTTTACAGCTTTTTGTGTTTGCAGGATAGCATTTGTTGTAGGAAAACAAATTTTTAACCTGTCAGATTAGCAGTTTTACCAGTTTTTTTTCTATGTACAGATAATTTGTAATTTTTGAGTCCTGGGAAAACCTTTTATAAGGTTCCAATTTAAAAGTTACAATAGCAAGAGAAAGATTATAAAAAGCTGTGAAACTTAGAATCTTTAGGCATGCTTCAAGCTTGACATAATTGACTTTGATTTGTATGCTAGCATCATAAAATTAAAAAATATTAGTGTGTTAATACCATTAGTGCTTTTTGTTTATGATTTTTATACTAAATCACCTGCCTGATACATTTAATTTTTTATGCATTTTAGGAATACTTTGAAAGAAATAGGTTAAAATCAAAAATGAAATTATTGGGAGTTTTGTCTCCTGCCAAAAATTCCACTGCCAGTTTAGACCTTCTTAATCTTTATATAGTAAATCAGATATCCTGCAAGAAGAAAGAAACTGGTAAGTCTCTCCAGTACCATTTTGCTTTGACATTGATGTGGTTGTAATAACATTTAACTTTCTAGTTAGTTTGAATTTTAGAATTCAAAGCATGTAGGTCTTAATTTACCATGGTCTAGCATCAGTTATTATATTGTTCTTTCTAGACAGAAAGATGCAAATATATTTACTCATTTGTGTATTTACTCATTCAATTAAAAGGAAGGATGATGATCTCCCGGGCCTAAAAGGCAGCGTGAGTCAGACATGAGGACTACTGAGTTTCTTTTTCCTGCATATTCATCATTAAGGCTCTAAAAATATGCCTTAAGAAACTAATATTACTAATTTCTCCTTATTTTGCCATTAGAGAAAGAGTTGTTTCTTTGTCTCCAAATTTTGAAATCTACTCATATTCAGAGTTTTAGTACTGGAACAATTTTACTTAAAACCGAAGGGTTGGATTCTATCACTGGTTCAACTGTCATCAAATGATTATTCCTAAGCCAGTGATTTTTGCCCAGAGTGGGACAGTTTTAAAGGAGGTAGGAAGTCTGCATTAGAAGCATATTATGAGAATGGGTATAAAAAACATTTCCCAGAAAAGATGAATAGGTAAAATTACTAAACAGACAAAATTGTATATCTTCTATAAAAAGAGACAAGTCTTTTCACTGTTCACAGTTAAAAATCCAGTCAGGGAGATAAAGCTACTGAAAAACAAAGTATGCAAAGTGCTATATTAGAGAAAATATATAACGTGCTGAAAATATATGGCAGAACATTGGCCAACAGATGGGTGAAGTAGGATTAAATTAGTAGGGCCCCATTCTTGAGGGGTGTGTAAAATTAAGAGATGTTTTTAAATATGTGATAGTTGGTCATACTGTAATAACTTTTTCTAGCATACTTACAAAGTATTTTAATAAAATTTTTTAGATGCATATTAGCAAATGTGATATATCAAACAATGTTTTAATATATTTTTCTTTAAATTATAATTTAACATTTTTTCACTATAGAAATGGTAAAGAAACCAACCCATGTAAATATGAATAGAGACATAAAAATGCCACTAAGACATTTAGAATTTCCACTTTCCCCTCATCATATACCTTCTAAACTCTGCCTTGATGACACAGAAAGCAAGTAAGTTTTAGCTGGTATTTTATTATTAGATGCTTATATTACTTGTTATACTTTAATTATTGTAACATGAACAAGCTGCTTACCTTCTTGTTCCAGTTTTTGTTTGCCTGATATTATAAAACTATTTGGACCTTTATGAAGTGGTCTGTATTTTATACACATTTTTATCATAAAAATGCTTAGTCTCATACAACTCAGTACTAGTGTGACATTGGAATGATTTAGTTTTAATTTTGTATGTTTCATATTGTTTGTGTAGAACACTGAATTTTATATATATAAAATTGAATTTTATTGCTTTTTATATTTTTCACCGTAAAATTTTCTTTTCCATAGAAGAATACACTGTCAAAAATTAGATAACAAGGAAGGATGTGGCCTAGTTCAGGTAAGACTTCAAAAAAGGCTTCTGTGAGGTGTTTTGACAATTGTGACAGTCTGCTGAATAAACTTTTTGTTTGTTTGTTTATTTTTTTTGGTGGTACCAGGGATTGAACTCAGGACCTTGCACTTGTTGAGCAAGCACTTATTCCACTTAGTTCAGTGAAATAAGTGCTTCCTGGCCCTGAATAAACTTTTGGTGTTGGGCAAATTATCCTTTAAAAATTTACTCTTTCAAATGATTACTAAAAACCTTTCTGGGCCTGGGAGATGGCTCAGTGGAATAATCGCTTCTCTGGCAATTGCAAGGGCCAGAGTTCAGTCCCCAGTTCCTCAAAAAAAAAAGCTTTCTGATTTAGTAAACCCTTGCCTTAAGTGTATTTTAAGTGAGAAATGTGATTAGGCCCATGTGTGCATAATATTTAATTCTGCTTGTTAGTGAAAAGCTGCAAAAGACAGTCCACTTTGGGGATTCTTTTCAGTTCACATGTTTGAGCAATTTATCTCTTCAAATAATATTTTTATATCAAATATTTATGATATTCAGACTTATATTTATACCAAGATGATTTTTCTTCACACTGTACCAAGTATTTCTTAGTAAACAAAATTTTACTTAACTTGAAATGGAGATTGTAATTAAAGCTTTGGTTCATTTAATGTTCCAGTGCCATATTAGCAGTTCTTTTTTCTTCTCACAGAATTGACAGAATGATAATACCAGTGATACTAAAATAATCTCTTGAGGACCCTGAAATGACCTGTGGGCTAATGGTATTCAAATCTCCTGCTGTCAGAGAGAGGGAGATGAGACTAGAATTTGAGGGTGGGCAGGTCCAGAAGGTAGAAAGGCAGGGAAAGAAGTACTAAGTAACACCTGAGTTGGGGATCACTCTCATTTAGCAAAGCCTGTGGTTACCTTGCTTTTTTTTTTTTTTTAAGACTTTCTCTTTTGTAACCTATGCTCTTACCACTTGAGTTTTACTATTTTTTAGGTTACATTTATTGGTACATTTTAGGTATAAATAATGATTACATTCATCAGAGGAAATTTGTACCTGCGCATGATGTATCTTAATTCTTTTTTCCGCATTCTCTAACCCTCCCTTCAACTCCTCTTCCTCCCTTATTTACAAAAACTTTGTTTCCTTTTGGCCCTAACCATTCAAGGTCAGTGAGGACTCAGGACGTAAGATAACCTAACCTGTACTGTAACATCCTGTAACTCAGTGGTGTCCCAAATTTTCTGATCAAGGAGATTATGGGGCCACATAGGAAAGTGATCGATGATGCACAGGGGAGTCACATGGAGAGAGAAAATTCTCTCAAGCTTTCACAGAGAGCAAATTGGTCAAGCAATGGCTGTGACTCATCCACATGGCTGACTGACCAAAAGATCTACAAACTTCAGTACAGGGTTTCAGGGTAAATTCTAAGGATTTGACTGACCTTGTCAAACACAAGAGTTACATTTCTTGTTATATACATCTTGCTTTATCTTGGTCTTAGCCATCCAGCAGAAAAGTATAAAAACCAGGTATAAAAAGTAAAGCCATATTAATATGCTGAGCTATAAAGGGCTCAAGTCAACAACTTCTAACTTTGCTACTCTTATGGATAACTCACTACTATTATGGACTACTGGGCTATATTGGAATATTTTGCTGAATTGATGCACCTATAATATTCAGATGGCAGTGGAATGCCCATCTCTGACAAAACTAAACAAAAAAGAGGGATATAAATGAAGGACAATTTTGTGCTGAAATATATATATATATATATATATATATATACACACACGTTAGGATGAATATATAGCTACTTTCTCTTAATTCAATGAGAAGAAAGATTTGTACTAATAGTGTTTGGACAGGATGTCATGTCTGCATCTTGTACTATGAATAGCCACTATGGAGATAGCAATATGCAATGTATTAATTATTGTAACTATCCTACCAACCTGTTTTGAAACTGTCCCATTGCTATTTGTTTCTCAGTAAAATTAATAAAAAAACTTTGTTTCCATATTTTCCCATTTTTTCCTGAACTCTTTAGTTTGCATATAATTTTGTCAATTTTCCAGTCATCACAGATTATGGACTCATGTAGTATGTTTGAACCTCCATTCATCAGAACAGAAAACTGTAATTTTACTTCACCATCCTTTTCAGCAGAATTATCTTCTGATAGACATATTTTAAAATCAAATTTCACACCTTCAGAAATGCCTTGTCCTCTGAAATTTGCACTTGAAAAAAAGCAAAATTACCAGGTGTCTGTGAGTCATCATTTTTTGGCATTGTATGTCCATATATTTGCATGATAAAATATTTTTTATAGATTTGAAAAATTTAGGTTGCAGATTGGTACAGGTACAACCAAGTTAGAGAACCTAAAAACATAATTCATCTTTTGTCAGAAAATTTTCTGTTCTGTAGAAGTTTTTTAGTCCAAAAATAGTTATATTCTATTAAAAACCTTGGAAATTATCATTCTTAGAGCTGGGGAGATGGCTCAGTGGAATAAACGCTTCCCGGCAAATGCAAGCACCTGAGTTCAATCCCTGGTTCCACCAAAAATAAAAAAGTATTTTTTTATTCTTTTAGAAAATTGTTAATAGGAAGTTGAATATAGTTTAGTGTGTTTCATCGTAGCTACATTTATAATCACTGCCAATGATTGGTGATGTGATGATTGCTCAGTCTCCACCCATTTAAAAAAATTTAAATATCTACGTTTAACAATTTTAAATTCTAAAGTATCATTTAGAATATGAATAGATCCAGATCTTGTTCTGCATGCCTGTAGTCCCAGTACTTGGGAGGCTGCAGTAGGAGGAGTGACCTGAGTTTGAGGCCCACCAGGGCTATTCAGTGAGGTCAAACCAGTGTACACTACAGACTGAGACCCTATCTCAAAAACTGAAAATGATGAACGAAACAAGATACGCAGAGATGATTAACTATATAGCTATAATTGAAAAAGTATTAAGTCACTTTATAATGATACTGGCAATGAAAAAAATAGTTACATAAATGTGTTTCTAAGATTTAGTTCTTTGTTTTTGGTACCAGGAATTGAACTCAGGACCTTGTGCTTGTGAAGCAGATGCTGTGCCACTGTGCTAAGAATTAGTGCCTGCCTAGCAAGCACGAAGTCCCCAGTTTTATTCTCAGAACAAAAACAAAAACAAAAGAAGTGTGTCTGGCACAGGAGCACATGCCAGCACTTGGGTAGCTGAGGCAGCAAGATCACTTCTGAGTTCAAGGCCAGCCTAACCTGCAGAGTGAAACCCTTCTTGGTCTCAAAAAGATAACTAACTTAAAAAAAAATCACACTTAAAAATTTAGTTTTTAATTTCTATTTTTAACATGCACCAGTTTTCTACCATATTTACTATTTTAAGTAAATTAAAATAAATTGTAAATTTATGAACTGCTATATATGTTATGTTAACATTATACATGGTATAATATATAATTAAATTTCATTAAAGTTTTTATCAAAATATATTTTACTGTTTCTTGGAGAAGAGATTAGTTCTTGAGCTCCTGTGATTTGTGTTAGCCTTAGTAAAGGGCCCAGTATTTTTTCAATGACATAGTAAAAGACATTCAATTACCTTATCACTTTTAAGACAAAACCTTGCATTCCAGAGCAAATTATGATTCATTCTTGCTGCTGTATACTTTGTAGGACAGATTCCAAAACACTGTAATTGCTACTCAAACAATCTTCACTAATCTATGCATTGTATACACTGCAGGTTAGTGAGAACCTTGAGACAGGTAAAAAGTCTTACACCTAATAATGCAGAAGCCTAAATAGAGCAGCTGATCCCCTTCTTCACGTCAAGATGTCATATATGCAGTATTAGCACAGTATCTATTAGCTTATTTGGTGATGTTGCTAGAGCAGTTAAAATGAGAATATTGTATTTGGGGCTGGGGAGATAGCTGGGTGGTCTAAGCACCTGCCTGGTAAGATACAAGGACCTGGGTTTGATAACTAGTACTGCATGCCTTGGTGGGCCCAGAACCCCTTGGTATGCTGTGAAGGCCACTGAAACCAGTTGTGGTGATACACACTTGTAATCCCAGCTCTGGGGAGGCTGAGACAGGAGGATGATTATGAGTCTGAGCTGCATCATGCGACCCTGTGCCAAATAAATAAATAAAAATATTATGTTCATTTTTCTCTCTTTCATTTTTCTGTCTAGGCAATTAACCCCAGGGCATACTAGTCAGGTATACTGTGTCTGTACTGGCTCCTCCCATCCTCTATTCTCTTCAAGTTTGTCAGTGTGTTCATAGGTCACTTACAGACTGACTGTGTCTCTGTAGCTCTGACACCATCTCTTTTTGAGACAGATTATATTAATTAGGTAAACCTTAGTATCAGCTGTCTCTAACTTTGGTCCATATTTAAACTTTTTCCACCAGAGAAATTCAGTGTCTCTGCTGGTCTTCCATTCCCTTCGTGTTTATTTCTTGAGACAGTTTCTCTTTGCCAAACCTGGTGTGTATGCTAGGGTTATAGGTCTTCACAGCTGTACAAACCTTGACTCTGCTCTTTTTCTGGACTCTAACTGATTGGTTTGGATTTCCCATTCCTATGTTTCATGGACAATAAGGAAAATATATTGTAGATACACATTATTATTAGATTAATATTGAGTTTGTTACATTAATATAGTACCTTTATTTAAAATGGGTGCTCAGCTGGTCTTCACATACTATTCCTATTTTATGTGGAATGACATTAATATTCAGAAAAGTAATGTGGTCTACAAACTCAGATGACTACAGAGGTTTCCTTGAGAATAACTATATTTTTTTCAAGAAATTTAACTCAAGATCATAGTGTTTATTTTGTTGTTATAACCTTTTATATATTGAGGAAATAGTTTACTATATTTTCTCTTATTTTACCAAGCATTCAGATACTGAAAATGATTTCATTATTAGAAAAGTATTATGTTTATAGGACTAAAATTTCTTTTGGACTAAAAGTATACTTTTAAATAAAGGTATAGTTCACTTAAGTGATATTTTGATAATTTAAATTGTATGAACATTAATTTTGACATTTTCTTCCATTTTTTTTCAGCACAACGATGTTAACTGTTCAGATTCCTTGGTTTCCAAATTAAGTGAATGTCAAAATATTCTCAATTCACCATATGAAGTAGCAAAATTTGAAGCATTATTTGAACAATTAAACAAGTAAGCAAAGACTGAGGGAAATGAAGTGTAGCATTCTGTACTATTAATTTGAGGAGTATTTTTCATTAGAAATATACAGACCAAAGTACTATTTTTAGAAAGAATTACTATAAAAATAAAATGTGTCATGAATTAAAACAAGTACTATTTCTTTTTTACATTTCTTTTAGGACATACTGGTTGTCCACATTAATGCAATTCATTGTGGTATCTCTGTGTGTGCATGTTGCTGGTCACATCCCACCTTCCTTTTCCACCCTTCCCGTCTGACACCACTCCCATTCTCTAGCAGTCAGTATTCTACTTTAGACTTTTATTAGCTTTCATATATGGGAGTAATGTGTAATTTATGTTTTAATGTCTGGCTTTTTTCACATAACCTGATGTTCTTCGGTTTGATACATTCTGTTGCAAATGACAAGATTTCATTCTTTATGGCTGAATAATGAGTCATTGTATAGATACCACATCTTATTCGTGTTTACTTAGCCTTTGTGAATAGTACTCTTTTTTTCTCTCTCTCTCTCTCTTTTTTTTTTTTTTTTGGCAGAACCAGGGATTGAACTCAGGCCCTTGCACTTGCTGGGGCTGTCTCCCCAGCCCCAATAGTACTCTCTTTCATGTGCTGACTTCATTTCCTTTGGCTATGTACTAGCAAGTGGAATAGCTGATCATGTGGCAGCTCTACTTTTAGGTGTTTCTTTTTTTTTCCTTTGAGGAACTTCCATACAGTTCTTCATAGTGGCTATGCTAATTGATTAAAGTCACTGCTTTAGTATTCTTTCTGGCAGTTGTTAGTTTTGATAATATCCAGAAACGGGTGAGGTAGTATCTTACTATAGTTTCAATTTTTATTTCCCTGATGGCTAGTAACAGTGAGCACTTTTTCACATATATTGGCCATTTTTGCATCTCTTTTTGAGAAGTACTTGGTGAGATCATTTAAATATCGTTTATTAGATTACTTTTAAATTAATTTTACTTAGATTTTTATTGTTCTTTATATATTGTGGATATTAGTAGCCCTTTATCAGGTGAATAGTTTGCACATTTCTTCTCATTCTTTGGGTTGTTTCTTGTCTTGTTTTCTTTATTGCATAGAAACTTTAGCTTGCTATAATGCCATTTGTTAGTATATGATTGTATTTCCTGTGCTTCTAGGCTCTTAACTTAGAGTACCTTGGAGTATTTCCCTTGTGTTTTTTTTTCTAGTAATTTCAGGGTTTCCCATCATGCACTTAGGTCTTTGATTCATCTTAAGTTGATTTTGGTAGAGAGCTAGTTGACGAATTTTGATTTTCTACATGTGGATATATAGTTTTCCTAGTACTGTTCATTGAAAAGGCTCTTCTTGCTTTAATGTTTGTTTTTGCCCCTTTGTTAAAAATTGGTTGGATGTAGGTGAATGCATTCATTTTGTGGATCTATTCTGTTCAACTAGGCTGTTTCTGTTTTTATGCTGATACCATGTTGTTTTGGATGCTGTGGTTCTGCCATACATCTTCAAATCAGTTATTGAGATGACGCCAGCTTTTCTCTCTTTGCTCAGGATTTCTTGGACAATTTGGAGTCTTTGTGTTTCCATGTAAATTTTTAGATTGTTTTTTCTCATCCTTAAAAAGCATAACTTGTATTTTGATGGAAATTACATTGAATCTTTAGATCACTTTGTGCAGTCTGGACATTTTAACAGTATTAATATTTCTAATCTAATAACATGGAAGACCTTTCTGTTTTGCAAAGTTTTTATAAATGTTCTATAATTTTCATTTTAGAGCTTTTTTTTTTCTTGCTTACATTTGTTTCTAGGCATTTTACTATTTCTTTTTGGTGATGGATATAATTGTTTCATTCTATGTAGATTTATTATTTGGTTTGTAAAACTTCTTATTTTTATGTTGATTTTTATATCTTTTACTCTCTTTACCAGTTCTGATAGTCCTTAGTGAAGTCTTTAGGTTTTCCTATTTGTAGAACTAGATCATATGCAAACAAAGATAATTACATTCTTTCCTTCCTTTTTCATGTGCCTTTTATTACTTTCTTTTGCTAAGTACTCTAGCTGAAACTTCTAAGATGATTTTGGATAAGAGAGGTGAGAGAGGGCATCCTTATCTTGTTCCATTTCAGAGGAAATTTTCTGATTTTTTGTCTTCATGATTCAGTTTTGGTAGGTCATATTCAGAAATTTGCCCATATCCTCTGGTTGCCCAATTTCTGAGAATATCATTTTTCATTTACTCCTTAATGATCCTATTTAATTCTGTAGCATCAGTTGTATTATCTTCTAACTCTGATATTATTTATTTGGGTCTTCTCTTTTATTTTCTTAGTCTAGCTATAGGTTTATCATCTTGCCAGGCATGGTGATGCACACTTGTAATTCTGATATGGAGGAGGATCACCACAAGTTTGAGGCTATCCAGGGCCACGAAGTGAGTTCAAAGCCATCTTAAATGACACAGCAAGACTATCTAAAAAAGACCAAAAAAGAAAAATCAGTTTTGTTAACCTTCTCAACAGTCTATATTGCATTGATGTTTTATATTGTTAGTCTGGGTTCAGTTCTCAGAATTTTAGAATTAATTTTATTTTATTGATTTAGGATTGTTTGTTGTTTTCTAAGTTTTTAGGATGTATTAGGGCATTTATTTGGAATTTGGCCTTTTTGTTAGCTGTAGCTACAAAAAATTGTTGCTAAAAAGTTCCTTTTAATACTGTTTTTTAAAATTTACTGAAGTATTTGCTAGTACATGTTTATGACACATAGTGATTACATTGATCTTTGGAGGTTGATGCACATTTGTATCATATCTTTATTATTTTTGCCTCTGACCCTTTGTCTTCGCATCTGCCTTCTTTCCTAGATTATCTTTCTGTATCTATAGAGTGTACCTCCATGTTTCTCAAAATAGCTATTTTAGTTTGGTCTTTAAATTATTTATATTTTGGGTCATATTAGAGACATCATGTAATATTTAACCTTCATTTAACATTATGATGTTGAGATCTGTCCATTATTCAGTTTATCATTCTTTATGGCTGAATACTCATATAGGGCACTTCCACGATTGTAGGTAATGTGAGTTTTGCAAAAATGTGGGTACAAAAGAGAAGTATAAATGTTTCAAACAGTTTTTTAGCTTTATGAGGAATCTCTATGCTGATTTTATATTGTTGGTTGTACTAGTTTACAGTTATACCAACAATGTCAGAGAGTTCTGTTTTCCTCACAGTGTCACCCACATTTCTTTTTTTGGTACTGGGGATTGAACTCAGGACCTTGTGCTTGCCAGGCAGGACCTTATGCTGATGAACTACCTCCATGGCCCTGCACATTTGTTATGTATTATTTTTTAAGTTTTATGACAAGACTAGATCAAATTCCAGTACATTTTCTTTTTCTTTTTTTATTATCTAAAGAGAATAAAAATAACAAAAAATAGACAAACAAGCAAGAACATTAGAAACAATACAGAACTTCACCAAACGAATCAATGGGAATTTAGCAGTGGTTGCTGTGCTGCATAACTCTGCTTGGAGGTTCCTTTCTGTTGTTGCTCATGAAGTCGTGGTCACTTTTGTCTCTTTCTAGAATATCTGTCAGTATTCTTTGTATGGCTGGTTTGTTGGTCATTAATTTCTTCAGTTCTTTGTGATGGAAGTACCATATCCATTAAATGTGATAGTTTTTAGGGCACATCAGTCTGAGTTTTGAAGTTGTTTTCTTTCAGGATATGAAATGCCTCACTCCATGTTCTTTTTGATTTGATAGTTTGTATTGAGAAATGTGCCGTAATTAGGATGGGCTTGCATTATAACTAATCTGTTTCTTTTCTCTAGCAGCTTGTAGTATTTTATTCTTTTGGTGAATTTCTAGGATTTTTATTGTTATTGTGTATAGGTGTAGATTTATTTTGATTATGGCTAATTTGCATTCTAAATGCCTTATCTGTATGTCAGATTATTTTCCCATTGTGGGAATTTTTTTGCTATTACTTTTGCAAATAGTCTTTTTATGTCATTTGTGCTGATGCCTGTTTCATTGATACCTATTAGTCTTATATTTTTCTTTGCATTATCTTATATATGATGAATTGTTATTTTCTGGGTCATTGTTATTTATAAGAGATCTTTCCTTTTGTGTTCACTAGCTACATACTGTCTTCAGGGTCTATTTCAGTTTTGCTCAAGTGGTTTTGTCACCTGTTAGTGGAATTATTAATTCCTGAATATCTGTTTAAATCTGAGTTATATATTCTAATTCTAATTATTGTTCCTTCATTGTTTTCATCATTTTTATGTTATTCTCTATTTTTTTAATATATGACTTTTTTAGGTATGCTGAGCACTTTTTTTTATGATGATTGTCATTTCTTTTTCTGATCTGATTTCTTCCATAGCCTGATACAGTTATTTCTTTCCTCCAGTTACTATGATTTCAGAAATTTCACATATGTCGCTTCCAAGTTCTTCTATTTTCTTGTCTTCTGAGCTTGTTCTGCATGGACTGGATGCCTGAACATGCTTTTGTTCATTTGTTTTGACATTTTTGAAGCTCCTGATATTCACTTGGACTCGGCAGCAGTAAGAGGCCGGCAGGTTGCAGGTCAGCAAGACTCTTGCGACAGTGGGGCGCCAGGGTAGGCTCACCAAAGCTCCTGTTGTATGAGGGTCAACATTGCTTCCATTGTGGTATGTGTGTGTGGGGGCAATCCACAGCTCAGGAAGGCCCTTAGGATGATGGGGCTAGGCAAAGCTCAGTAAAGCTCCTGAGACTGGTGAGGGTAGAGCAGGATTCACCAGGTCCATGGAGCTGCCTGATGTCTGTCTGTCTTCTTAAGTGTGGGATAGGCCACTGCCATAGATCAGTAAAGCTTCCAAGTGCCTGTGATGGGCATGGGCCAGACTCCTTTGTGATATTCTGAGTTCTTAATGCCAGCCATTGTTACCGGAGAAAGGTAGACCCTCAGTATTGTTTTGATTTGCATTTTTCTGATAATCAAAGACACTGAATATTTACTCATGTATTAACTATTTGTATTTCTTCAAAGAAATGTCTGTTTGTTGCAGATAGCCCATTTTTTGATAAAATCTTTTATTTTTGGAGTCTAATTTTTTTTGCATTCTTTTTACATTCTGTATATTAGTCCTCTACCTGATTGGTTGGTAAAACTTTTTTTCATTATGTAGATTATATCGACTCTGTTTCTTTCGTTACATGAAAACTTTTTATTTTGATATAATCCCATTTGTTAATTTTTGGTATTCTTGTGCAATTGGCATTTCTGTTCAGGACATCCTTGCATATGCCTTTAAGAGTTTTACCTTTTTATTTCTGCAAATGTGTTTCTGTATATATGCATATCTGTCTGTCTATGTCTGATTCATTTTGATTTCATTTTACTCGAGAGTGAGATGGATAAAATTCATTGTTCTACATTTGGATAACTAGTTTCCCAGCACCATATGTTCAAGAGGCTGTTGTGTCTTTAAAGCCTGTATTACTTGCCCCTTTTTCAAAAATCAGGAGGTTGAGGTTGCTTCGGGTTGTTTATATATCCTATCTATTCCATTGATTAACATGTCTTTTTGTCATTTTCATGGTGTTTATATTACTGTAGCTTTGTAGAGTAATTTGACGTCTGAGATTGCAATTCTGGATTTTTTTTTCCCCCAGGATTACTTTGTCTATGTTGGTATTTTCTGTTCCATATAAATTATAGAACTGCATTTTTCTGTTTCTATGAAAAAGCTTATGGTAATTTTAAATGAATTGCACTAAGTTTGTATGTAATTTTTGGTAACTTGGCCATTTTCATGGTATTCTGCCTAGGAATAGGGAATGTTTTTTATTTTTTGTTTTATTAAAATAACTGCTTTACTGAACTAAAATTTGCATCCAATATAATTTACAAACTTACAGTGTATGATTTGGTAGATTTTAGCTTCTTGACAGAGTTGTTCAACCAAGACCATGATGAAATTTAGATTATTTTGTCATCCCAAAACAGAAATCTATCCATGTATTAGTTACTTTTCTTGTTACACCCAGGTACAAGGAAGAAAGTTTTATTTAAGTTGTGGTTTACAGCAGTTTTGCCATAGGCAGCTGGCTCCTATGCTAGGAGGCATGGCATAGAGGTAAGCAGAGGAGAAATGCCCCATGGTGAGGAAGGCAGGAGGCAGAGAAGGTACAACCTAGGGCCTACCTTTCCCTTGAATTCCATTCAAGGTGCAAACCTAATAGCGTGTTACCCAGACCAAGGGTGGCCCTTCCTGTTGTCCATACCTAGAACTAAGCTACAACTGTCTGTGAACTTAGTTACCACACACTCTTAATTCATGTCCATGTATCCTAGATCTAGCCACCTCTGAAAATCCTCTGAGTGCATGAGGCTTTTTGGAGACATTTAGACATAAGCTGTAATATTTTCTGCTCCTGGCCTTCAAAATACTCATCTGCATCTCATTATTCAAAATGCATTTACTGCTTAGGCAGACAGTGGCTGGTATTCAATCCTGGACCAGGTGAGGTCAGCACAGCAAGTGGAATCAGCATGGCAGGCCTGGTGATAGGACCCCTGGCCTAAACTGGCGCTTTAATCTGCTAAACTATTTGGCTGACTCCTAGGCAATCTTTTTTATTGCCCTGTTCATTCTTAACAAATAAGTTCTCCTTTGCAGGCCATAAGTGTAATGAAGTTTCTTTTCTGGCCAAACTGAAAGCTTCTAAAACCATTTTTCTTGGCCATTTATTCTTCATTGTCAAGGTACAGCTGACTAAAAACCGCAGTAGTAGCCATGTCATTGCCTTAACATTAGACTGCCTTAATTTCTTTTCTCAGATCCATTAATGTAGTCTCCTGCAGTGTCTGTGGACACCGGCAAAATGAAGACAGATTTCCAGCCAGAGCATTAAACATGTTTTGAAGTCCAGCTGCCAATGCAGGCCTTGTTCCCAAGTGATATGGTTGAGCCTGGTCTTTTTCAGCTGCCTTGCAGATTCTGGTTTTCTGAACTTTGACCAGAATCTCCCATCAGACTCTTTTCACAGCATTCTAGAGGTGCTTCTTAAACTGACATCTCCAAACTTTGTGCAACTCTTGCTGAAATCCAGTTCCAGAGGCTTCTGAACTGCATAGTCAGGTAGTCACAGCAAAACCCCCACCTTTTGGAAGCAAAGTCTATCATAGTTACTTTTCTTTTCGTTGGGATAATATTTCTGACACAGAGTTAAAGGAGGAAAGGTTTATTTTAGCCTTCAGTCTGTAGAGATTTCAGTTGATAGGCAGCTGGCTCCAATGCAGGGAGAGGCATGGCAGAGCAGAATCAGTCCAAAGTAGAGCAGGCAGGAGGTAGTGAAGAAACAGCATGGACCTTTCTCTTTTATTCCATTCAGGTTCAAGCCTGTTAGAAGTTCTACCCACACCTATGATAGAGCTTCCCATTATCCACACTCAGAATTACTCTAAACCAGTCAGCAGACTAATTTACTTATTATATAGTCTTAATCCATATTCACACACCCTAGACCCAGCTGGCTCTGAAAAGCCCCACCTGTGAGCTCATGAGGCATTAAGGGACATCTAGACACAGCTGTAGCAACACACTGCTGTCATTCCCAAGCTCGCCCCATAAATCCAGGCAATAATTGAGCTATCTTAATAGATTTTCTTATTCTGAAAATTAATATTTTCAAAATAGACCATGTTCTTTGCAACAAAAAAGACTTTACCATGTTCAAAATAATGGAAATCCTGTAAAGTGAGCTATCACACCTATTGGAGTGAACTAGAAACCAATAGCAGAACATATTTAGAATATGATAACTATTTTTACAATATTTTATTTCATATTGTATAAACTATTTCATATGAGGGAACCCATGTAGTGTTTAATCTTGTGTGTCTTGAGTTGTTTCTCTAACATTACATCCATTTCTGCACAAATTCAAGTTTATCTTTTCTTCCTCCACCCTTTTTGTTTGTTTGCTGAGGCAGTATACTACTTTGGAGTTTAGGCTAGCCTCGAACTTGCTATGTAATGCAGGTTAGCCTCAGACTCACAGTGATCTTCTTTCCTCAGCCTCCCCAGTGCTAGGATTACAAGTGTACATGACCTTGCCTGGCAAGTTTATTTTTCTTTAGGGTATGTTAGTACTCTATTGTATAGAAATACCACGTTTTCTTTACCTGAAAGCTAAAGGTGCACAGGTTGTTTCCAAGACTATATACTATGTACTATGTACTATGAATTGTGCCACTATAACATATACAGCACTGTTGTATGATGTTTTTCACACTTTTGAGGAGAATGCATAAAAGGGGGAATACCTAGTTAAAATGGAATTTTTATTTTGTTGTAGATTTATATAGTGGGGGTACAAGTTTATTCTCTCACCAACAGTGGAGAAGAGTTCTTTTATCCTCATGGGCTTGCCAGCATTTGTTACTGGTTGACTTTTTGATGATAGCCATTCTTTCTGGGATGAGATGGAATCTTAGTGTTTTAATTTGCATTCTCCAGTGGCCAGCAACGTTGAGCATTTTTTATGTGTTTTTTGGCTGTTTACACTTAAATCTAAAAGTGTTTATTCATTTTATATGCCCATGTTTTGATTGGGTCTTTAAATTTTTGGAACCTTCTTGGGTCTGCGCTGACCCAGATCTTTGCGGGCAGGGAGATGCCAAGAGACGAGGGTGAGAGCTCAAAAGTTTATTGAACCACGCGTGAGGCTCTGAACCTAAGGCGGTTGCGAAGCCCCGAGCAGTCGTTACAGGCAGGTTTATAAAGGCAAAAACCACAAAATTGGGAGGGGCAGGCTCACTACAGAAGCTAATTGCATTGGTTAATAGGGGTTGACCTTTACATTGATTGGCTCAGTGCGGGGGGATTTTTCTGACAGAATAACATATTCCTGTAATGCTTGGGTAACCTTGGGGGAGCACCTTGTGGTCGTTAGGGGGTAAGAGGGAAACTTGAGCAAGCAGGTTACAGAAGCCAATAGCAATTGTTCCTTTGTCAGGATTGATTGAGGGCCACCTGGGGGTTGCTGAGGCTTTAGAGCAACCTTGTGGTTGCCTAGTTGCACGCAACTTTCCCAGAACATTTAGCAACAGGTGAAACAAAGGGCTAAGATGGAGCCAGTCTAGCGTGGGGCTGGGTGTTGTCTTGGAACTTTTTATTTTTATCTTTACAATCTATGTTTTTTGAGTTCCTTATAAATTCTAGCTATTACTCCTTTTAGTAGTAGCTGGCAACTTTTTAGATTTTTTCTCTTTGTTGTTGATTTCCTTTGATGTGCAAAAGCTGTGTAATTTAATGTGATCCCAATTTGCTGATTCTTGGTATTATTTCTTGTGCAACATTCAGAAAGTTTTGCCAACACCATGCCTTTTGAGAGTTTTACCTATCTTGTCTTGCAACTTGGATGGTTTCTGTTGAGACTTGTGACTCCTTTTGATTTTAGTTCAGTACATGGGGTGAGATGGATCTAAGGTCAACTTTGGCTTGTGGATGGCTAGTTATATAGCTGCATATGCCTGGAGTTGTTTATCTTTTCCATTGATCCACAAGTCTGGTTGTATTTGCCTATATCATGCTGTTTCTGTGACTAGCTTTGTAGTATAGTTTGAGGTCTGGGACTGTGATGAGTTCTTCCTTGCCCTGGTCTCTAGAATTGTTCCTGCACTGCTAGGTCTCTTCAGGTTCTATATGAAAGTTATGATCATTTTCTCTAGTTCTGTAAGAATGTTATTGGTATTTTGAATGGGATCACTTAAATCTATATAACAGGTTTGGAAATATGACCCTTTTGCCTATATTGGTTCTGCCTATTCAGGAAACAGGGACTCTTTTTATTTTCTGGTATCCACTCTAGTCTTTTTCAGAATATTACAGTTTGTTGTTGCAATCTTTGACTTTCTTGATTAGGTTAATTCTTATGTATTTCATTTTTTTTGATGCTATTGTGGAAGTTATAATTTATCTAATTTCCTTCTCAGTTACTTGTACACCTAGGAATGCTATTGATTTTTCAGTGTCAACTTTACTATCTTGCTACAGAAGTGAATTTTGTCATTAGATGTAGGAGTCCTTTGGTAGAGTTTTAAGAGTCTTTTTCTGTAGAAGATCATATCAGCAGATAATGTAGTTCCGTATCCCTTTTTTATTTCTGTCTCTTGACTGTTTCCCTTAGATTGCATTTTGTGAACTGTATTGATCAAAAGTTCTGATAGTGGACATTCTTGTCCTGTTCATGATTTTAGAGAGAGAGCTTTCAGCATTTTTCTGCTAAGTATGATGGTGGCCATTGATTTATCATAGATGGCTTTTATCAGATTAAAATAAAGATCTTCTATTCCTATTTAGTTGATTTTTTAAAAATTAAGAATGGATTTTGAATTTTGTGAAATGCTTTGTCTTTGTCTTTTGAGATGATCATATGGTTTTTGTTCTTGCTTCTGTTTATATGATGAACTACATTTATTGATTTGTATGTTAAAACATCCATGCATCTCTAGAATGAACTCAACTTGGTCATCATGAATAATCTTTCTGATGTTTTTTCCTACATTATTTGCCAGTATTAAGGAATTTTGCATCTATGAGCATTAAAGAGATTTTTCTTTAGTTTTCATTCTTTTTTCATGAATTTAGGGCAGGGTCTACAGGGTATACAGGATCTCACTATGTAGATTGTACTCATAGTGATTCTCCCGTTTCAGCCTCCCCAGCACTGGGATTGCAGGTGCACACCACCAAGCCTAATCTCTAGTTTTCTTTTTTTGACTGTGTCCTTTTCTGGTTTTGGAATCTGAGTAATGCTTGCTTCCAGCAATGACTTTGGAAGTAATGGTTCCCATTCCATTTCATTAAAGAATTTGAGGAGTATTGGTGTTAGATCTTCTTTGAAGTTCTTGTAGAATTTAGCAGTGAATGTTGTGATCTGGGCTTTTCTTGGTAGTTTTATTTTAGGACTTCTTCCACTTCATTGACTGATACTGGCTTTAAATTTTTTTTATATCTTCTTGGTTCAGATTTGGTAGTTCATATGAATCTAAGAATTCAACCATTTCTTCTGCGTTTCCTATTTACTGGAGTACAGGTCCTCAAAGTAGTTTCCAACAATCTATTCTGGATTTGGGCAGAATCCATTGTGATTTAGCCTTTTTGATTTCTGATTCCCTGGATTTGAGTTGAGGATTTGTTTCAAAGAACCAACTCTTCAATTCATTGGTTCTTTTCCTTTTCTTTACATTGATTTAATTTTGTTGATTTCTGCTCTGCTTTTTATAATTACCTCCTTGCATTAGCTTTAGATTTTAGTTGTTCTTGCTTTTGTAGGACCTTGAAGTGCATGGTAGGGTTATTTCTTTGAATGTGTTCTGTTTGTCTAATGTGGGAATTCACTGCTATAAACTTCTTACAATGCTTTCATTGTGTGTCATAGGTTTTGTTATTCCATACTGGCATTATTGTTTGATTGTAGAAACTGTCTAATCTCTTCTTTAATTTCCTGTGTGCTCTAATGATCATTTAAGAAGGTATTATTAAATTGCTATGTTTGCATATCTTCTGTGATGTCTTTTTCTATTGATTTCTAGTCTCATTGCATTATAGTCTGATAGTATGCATAGGATAATTTCAGTTCTTTTGCATTTGCTGAAGCATGCTGTATGGTCTAATGGTCTGTTGTGGATAAAATCCTATGTGCTGCTGAGAAAAATGAGTACTCATTTAGGTCCATTTGTTTAAAAGTTTGGTTCTGCTCCAATATTTCTTGGATGACTAGACCAGTCTGAGCTCTAAGTAAGCTTAAGGCCAGCCTGAACTTCATAGTGAGACCCTGTCTCAAAAAGACCAAAAAAAAAAAAAAAAAAAAAAAAAAAACAACATAAAAAACATTGAAAAAAGATTTATATTTATAAAATGTTTTGTAACTTATGAAATCGTTCACATTCTGTCAGAGTAGTAGACATTTACTCTGATATTAATAGTGTGTATTACTACTCTAACTTGTGTTTTTGGTATGACAAACTAGCATTTTATTGTCTGCAAACAGCAATAAGACCCTTAATGAGACATAATGTATGAACACAAGCTTATCAGCAAGTACCAAACTAAGTTGTTTTATATCTTTATCTTGAATAAATGGCCTCATACTAGAACTACAGTTGTTCTTGTTAAATATTTAACATATAATTTAAAGACTGAGATTGAAAATCAGAGTTTAGCAGTATCATTGTTTTTTTCTAAAATGTCATTGCTACCTCCAATCCCCAAAACAATCCAATCACAAATAAATTTGCAGGCTCTGATAATAAAATTAAAAACAAATCTCTGCCCCTAGTTATTTTGTCATAACTTTGATTCTTAGCACAAGTTGAACTATCATTATATCTAGAATTATCATTTCTGCATTAGAAATGAATTTACAAGTTATCTAATTTATCTGATTCTCATCTAATTGATCTTATTTCTTCACTTTATTACTTATGTACCGTTTATATCTCTATTTATCTTCTTTGTGAAACTTATAGCTGTTTTAGTCTCATTAGGCTGAGAAATATCTGTTGCAATGTAATAACTCTTTGATTTGATGGTATTGCACAAGCTATCATGCCTACCCCTTTCAGAATGTCTTTCCCTGGTTACGTAGAGCAGCAGTGACACACAGTGGCTATCTACGTTATTTGCTGTATATAGTAGAGAGCACAGTACTATGTATTTCTTTTTTCTAATGTAATAAGAAATTGAGTTATGCTCTTCTTTCATGTTGAAGCATAGGGCAGCATATAAATTTTATTTTCAGCAGATTTATAAAAGAGCACATTAGGTATGTTTCTACCTAAAAGAGTTTATTTACTTAAATATTTAAAAATTAAGTAAATGTACTAGGTACCTGTTGCTATCTCAAGATCTAAAGTTGTCTGTTTAAAAATGACATAAGTTGTACTTTTCATGGAAATTAATGTTTTTATTTATTCTAAAGTCCAGGAAATGGAAATATACTTACTGCAAGACCTGATATAGCTTTGGATGAAGATTGGAAAAGCATGAATGAAAGGCAGTCTGATCTAATTTTTGAAAATAAAGCAGCACAACATATTTGGGGAGAAAATGGAAAAGAAATTTCAAATTTTCTTGAAGATGTGAACCAGCCAACTCATAGTATTCTATCAGAGAATTGTGACTCTTTTGTTAGTCAAAACATGATCAATTTATTAAGTATAGATCAAATGAGGCAGGAAACTTTTAAGAAGTGTGCTTATGCTAGTTTAGGAAATGCTTGTGCAGTCACTAATTCTGATGAAAATCGTTCCACCAGTCGATGTGATAGGAGCATTTCTACCAGTCCACAGTCAACTTTTAGTGATTCTACTTTTAATAAAAGAAGTTGTCCAGAACTCTTGCAGCCAATCAAGAACTATCAGAAAGAGCACTACAGTAAGGAAACACATGATCTCTGCATTTTTTTGAGGATTGTTGTTTTTGAGGATGAAAAACAAGGTTGATATACTTAGAAAATATAATAATATATGTCTTGTTTTTAGGTTTAGTTTATATATTTTGAGTATATGTATATACTTACATACATTTGGCTCTCCATAGCCACAGTTTCCCCATCAGTAGATCAAGCTAACCATGTACTATTGAAATTATTTAAAAATATTGAATATATGTGGTCTTTTTTCTTGACATTATTTCTCAGCCAATATAGAATAATAGCTACTTCTATAGTATTTACCTTGTGTTATTTATGTGATCTAGAGTGCATATAAACCACACGGGAAGATATGAGTAGGTCACATGGCAGATACTAAGTCATTGTAAGCAAGAGATTTGAGCATTCATGGATTTTGGTATTGGAGAAGTGGCTAAAGGAGGACTGTGTAGTTTTTATGTATAGAGAATTTGAAACCAAAAGTAGAATTTCTGTTAGTTGACATTGGACCAGTGATTTCCCCTTTGTATATGGCATGGTAAGGTGCTTTAGTTAAATGGAAATACACTATGCTAAATTTATGACTCAATAATTTTATTTTTGCCAGGAAAACATGAAAATGACTACCGAGAAAAGATGCTACAGAAAAATAACCAGAAAGATCCAGTGAGCTCTGTGTAAGTTTTTAGTATGTTTCTGGAATTATATTAGAATGTAGCATGTTGAAGAATGAACTAGTGCAGAATGACACAGGATTGTCACTGAGTGTGAGCCACCAGGTCAGAGAGAAGCCTTACTATATACACAGTCTCAGTAATATCTCTCTCATGGAGAATGCAGTGTTCACAATTGCTGGTCCCCAAAAACCTTATCTGAATATTCCACTTCAGAAACTGATCTGTGTGTTCATGTATCCACCAGTATGTCAGTTTACTTACCATAAGAAGTAGGGGGCTTGTGTGGGTAGGGCTGCTTCCTGGTGTGAGGAGCTAGTCATCTTTAGGATCTCCTCGGAGGACTGTGTGGCTGGGAGAAAATCAGAACAAAGAGTCATGTCAGTGGCGTAAGTAAGCACATGAGCACCAGTTTATGGAACAGTGTGTGCTGCAGAGCTGTGTCTTCATTGCCAACATGCACCTTTCAGAGACTCCCTTTGTCCTCTGTGTTCAAAATGACTATTTTCCACACCATCATTGTGGCGTTTTATATGAAAACAATTATGCTTCATCAGATCTTGGTGTAGCCTCTTGCTGCTGGTGTCTAAAATATGTTTAATGAGATTTTAAACTATTGCTGCTTGATACTTTACTTACTCTTTAGTTCTGGGGGCTGACTCTTAGTGACTTACATGATGACCTACCATTGTAAACTTAATTCTTTACATGATTCTGGCCACAAGCCAATTGAATGAGAACTGAGTCAAATTCATTGGTGAGGATGAGTGTTGACTTTATAAGAAAATTTGGTTTGGTTCTTGTCCAGTTAGGTTTGTGACTAGAATTGAGAAAAAATTAACACTTTGAAGGTTAAGAGACATTTATCTCAGCTAGTAGTTTTTAAACAATTCTCTCTTGGTAGTAATTAGCTGTGTCTTTTGTTTAGTCTTTATTGTAGTAGGGCCATGCTGTGCACAGGGAGTGCAGTGCCTAGGAGAAACCCTTGTAGATTTCACTCCAATTTATTGTATCTTTGTACCTGGAAATAATTAACTAGAACATATTATTATTAGATATGGTTTCCTAGGGAAATCTTTAAATATCTGTATGCCATTTTTATGGGAGTAGCATAAGCATTCTAAATTCTTTGCTTTCCAAATATGCAGAAATTTACAAGTAAAAAACTATTTTAAAATTCAAGGAGTTGAATTTTAAAATATACTCTATGAAATTGCTTTAGAATGTGTTCCCTAAACCTGCTGCAGATCTGCATTTACTTGAGCAGGATGATTTTAAACCCATAGAATGCAAAGTTTGACCCATATGTAATAAATAAGCTCCTGAGCATGGAGTTTGTACATCTTTGTTTTTTTAAAAAGCTTCAACATGCTTTTCTGAAGCCAACTATTAAAATCATAGTTTAAAGCAATAGCTCTAAAGGAGAATAAAGCACTTTTGCTTACAACCTTTAGGTGGAATAGCCCTTTGGAAGAATTGCATCCTAAGCAGTCAGGGAACTTTGGACTTGGTGAGGTAAAGTACTTTGTCAGATTATCTTTCCTATGTTTTATATTTTAGTATTTATATTTTACAGTATTTTGACATAAGGTTAGCTTGCATTGAAATGATTTTCTGGATATTCTTCTATCCATATTGTCTTATACATGTAAAATCATGACTCAGATGTAGAAGTAAAAACACCTTGTAGGGGGCTGCACAGTGGATTAAAATGCTTGCTTAGGCAAGCTTAGACAAGTGCAGGGATGGCAGTTTGATCCCAGGTATCACATGCTGCACCAGCCCCACCCCTAGGATGGGCTGAGCTGGCCAGAGATTGGGTGTAGTGGCACATGCCTGTAATCCCAGGACTGGGTAGGCTGGAAGATCACCATGAGTCTGAGCTGCATAGTGAGACCCTGCAACAACCAAATACATTTAAAATAAAACCAAAAACCTTTTAAAGTATAATGTCCTTGAGACAAACCAATCTAGATACATTTTACTATTTTTTTGGTACCAGGAATCGAACTTACAACATTACATTTGCCAGGCAGGTACTGTGCTGCTGGACAGTAGCTGTGGCCCAAGATACATTTTAAATGTTTTCTTTAAGCACTATACAATTTCTTAAAACATAAAAATGGTTTAGGTTTTAATGTGCTATTTTGACACTAATAAGTTCTGATATCCCACCGCTATTGGACCTGCCTTAACATGCTATTCTGAATATAGGTGCGTATTTAGGAATATGGAGGGCCAGGGATATAGCTCAGTGGCACAAACACCTGCCTGGTAAGTCCAAGGCCCTCATAAAAAGGCTGTATTTTTGTTGTGGTAACAATATTAGAAACTTGATGTAACTCACAGGATTGAGCTCTTAAAATACAAATAAACTTCATACTACATGTGTGTCTAGAAAGTAGGCAGCTTGTAAGTTGCTAGGACTAATAAGAAAAAATGCTTTTAGGGAAGCCTTAAAAGGAATCAGGTTCAATGAAGAAATTCTTTGGAGGAGGAGAATTGTGAAGAAAAATTTTGGGGTCCTGTTTTGAAGTAACATATATTAATCTCTACCCATAGTAAGAAATTAAACTATATGTCCAGACTAACTGCCAGGGAGGCCAGGAAATTGGTCTAGAAGTATGGCCATGAAAAATCAGGCTTGGTGATTAGCTAGACATTTTGTGCTTTATCTCATCTAAATTAACTAAGTATCATACCAACAGAGAATATATAGAAAGCATTTTTTAAAATCCATGATATATTTGCAAATATAATTCATATAATAGGCCAAATCTAAATATTTAGCAAAGGAGAGGTTTGTATTTACAGTTTTTAATCAAAATTCAAGAAGCTTGAAGTTAACCAAAACATGCTGCTTAACTTCCTTGAAGTTCCTGGAAATTAAGCACTCAAGTCAAAACCAATATTATGTTTTATAGAAAATTTATAATGCTAAACTTTTACTACTTTTTTAAAAAAGCACATAAATAGCAAATGTGTGACTTAAGAAATTTGAAAGAGTAACAGAATGCAGTGGCTTAGGATCTTGTCTCTTTTCATCTGCATTTACTATGATTGTGTGATGCCTTTTATTTTTATTAGTAATTTATTTCTTAGCAAGTGACTATTCTGTTGCTTGCTGGCTTGTTTGTTCATTGGATTCAGGGTCTCACAATGCAGCTGAAACTTGAAGTAATCCTCTTGTCTCAGCCTCCTCAATGCTGGGATTACAGGTCTGTGCCACCACACCTGGTTTTGGGGCTTGCATGGCATGCCGTGCTGGGGATCTTTGTGCTTTTCAAGCAGATGCTTAGACCACCGAACTATCTCTACTTAGCCCTGTTGCTTACTGTTTGTAAACCAACTAAAATTTTATTTTGTAGTTCTGAGGCTAATTATTTTTGTGTGAAATCATCTTTGTTGAATTAAAGTAATATAAAGAATACTGTAAAATGAATCAATAACATTGATAGAAAGTTATGAGTGGATATTATGTCTATTGGAAATTGTTAACGTTTTTATTTTCTTCTAGATTATGATGGAAGAAGGAACATGTTCTTTAAAAGTTAGGCCAACATCTAAGAAAATCTGTTACGGTAACTATAGGTGCATTTTATTGTTTACAAAACTAGCAATTAAATAGAAATCAGTTAAATTAAAGGGATTTAAAACTTTTTACTGGGCCAGCCAAATAGTTCAGCAGATTAAAGCACCTGCAACCAGGCTCAGGGGCCGGGGGTTCAATCCCTGAGAATGCCATGTCAGCCCTGTCCCTGGGGTGCTCTTAGGTGGCAATTGAGACTGGGCATGGTGGCGTGTTACCTCTTTATATTAATAATGCAACTGGCTTTTAAAATTTACTTTATATCTTTCACAACATACACATAATGAGTACACATAGTGTAAATGTGTAGTCTTGACAAGTAATGAAACAAATATCCAGGTCCTTAATTATGTAGTCTGAGAAATAATACAAGTGTTATGCTTTTGAAAATACCTTCACTTTAATAAAATATATTATTACTATATTTATTAATGAGAGGTAGAATATTGGTGTTTCAGGTTAACACAGTATACATATTAAGTCATATTTTGTAATGTTTTAATTTTTAGTGTGATTTCTATGGATAGATATCCCATGCATAAATAAAAACTTGATGACATCTCGAGTAAATTCTAAAGACTATAAAGTGATCCTGAGTACCCAGAATTTGGGAATCTTCACTTACAAATTATTTATCTCTCCTTTCTTGTTTCATTCTGTAAAAGAAAATAGTTCCTTGTCCATTCTGGGACAGAGTATACCTCATTTTAGGGTACAAGTCTGCTAGATAATGCCCTGAAAAACATAACACTTGTTTTTCCCTAAATAATAATATTTTGTTGCCTTTATTATTTTGCTGAATTCAGGCACCTATAATGTTTAAACAGCAATGGAATATCCATCTCTGACAAAACAAAAAAGGGAATATAAATGAAGGGCCATTTTATATCTGTACATACAAAATAGTTAGGATAGACAGCTACTTTCTCTTAATTCAGTGAGAAGAAAGCTTTGTACTAATAGTGTTTAGACAAGATATCATGTCTGCATGTTGTATTATGAATAACCACTATGAACACAACAATATGCAATGTGTTAAGTACCGAAACTGACCTACTAACCTGTTTTGAAATTGTCTCATTGCTATTTGTTTCTCAATAAAATTAATTAAAAAAAGAACATCCTTCACAATTTACTGATATCAGGTTATAAAGGCAACAAAATATTATTTAGGGAAAATCCATTTCCTATCCTGCCCCCTAGAGGTAACTGTTATCTTGAATTTGCTCTTATTTTTTGTATTTGTGTAATGTAATCTCACACAGACTTTCCATGCTTGACTTTATACCTGTATGATGAAGGGACTTTCGTGCTTTGCATTGCTTCACTTCGCTTCATTTCGCTTTGCTTTTTTGTGGAGGGTCTCACAACACGGCTTGGACTTGTAGTGATCCTCCTGTTTTCAGCCTCTCCAGCACTAGGATTACAGGTGCACACCACATGCCTGGACTCCATTGCTGGCTCAGTGCACCTGGGGATGGGGCCAGCACTGCATATGGTGTCAGGGATCGAACCCAGGTCCCTGCGCTTGCCTAAAAGGTATTTAGTCTGATGAGCTATCTTGCTGGTCCTGGGACTTTATATATTTTCTGAAACTTTCTTTTTTCCATCTGGTATTGTATTTTGATGTTAATCACCTTTGGCATTTGTGCCTCTGGTACATTTTATTTATGTATTCTTTAATTTACTGCTACATAGCATTCAGTTCTGAGAATATGCCTTTTTTAAAATCTCTGGCAATGGTATTTAATTATTTTAAATATTTCTCTTGCTTGCCATCCTTGCTAGCTCTTGTGGCAAACATTATGATATTCCTCTAGCACAATATGTCTAGTAGAAGAATTCCTAGTTCTATGACAGGCACATCTTCTTGATAAGCAAATTTGTTTTGTACAACATTTAGCCTGTTTAACCTTGCACCAGCAAAGGATACTCCTACTCACATTGTTTCACCACTCCTGTGCTGTTTTCTATCATTTTTGGTGATGATGTCATTGTAGTTTTAGTTTCTATTTCTCAGAATACTAATTTAGTTAATTGGCTAACTAAATTTTTCATCTGGAAATATGAAATCTCATGTCTTTGGCCTGTGTTTCTTTTAATAAGTCTGATTTTTCTTTATGAGATGTGTCTTTTGTATATCTGTTTTTATCTGACAGCTTTCATTGCAACCCATAAGTTCTTTGTATGTTGTATTGACTTCATTGTTTAATTTTAAAAACAGTCTAATTTCTTCTTTAATTTCATTTGTAACTAATTGTTTGTTCAGGAGGGTGTTATTTAATTTATATATGTTAATTACATTCTTGTGATTTCACATTGGTTTCTAATTTCCTTGCCCTGTGACCTGTTAATATGTATGGGATAATTTTAATTCCTCTGCATTTCCATGAGCATGTTCTGTGAGCTAATACATGATCTGTTTTGGAGATAGCCTGTATGAAGTTAAGGAAAATGTGTACTCTGAAGTTGTGGAGTGGAACACTGGTAGACATTTTATTAAAAAATACGGTTCAGTTATAATAGTTCTTTGATATTTTTGTCTAGTTGATAGATTTGTGATAGTATTGATATTGCCCAAAAGTATTGGTACTTACCTAATTTTTCATATCTGTGTTTGTGTAGTTGGATCACCAGTGTTTTGTACATATATATTGTGAATATTACCTTTTTCTTTTGTATTGTTTTTTTAACAAGGATGTAGTGACCTTATCAGTCTTGGCTTGAAATCCACTTTGTCTGCAAATAGAATAGTCATGCTTGCTTTTCCCCCCTATTCCTATTGCATGGAGTATTGTTTCCCATCTGTTGACTTTGACTCTATGAGTTTCTCTTTGAATTAAGTGTATATTTTATATATAGCCTGTTGTTGATTTTTAATCCATTTTGTTCCTGTCATATATTTCCTGTTGTTGGTTCTCTTTCCCTTCTTTTTAAAATTTTTTAAAATATATTTAGTACTGGGTCTCACTACACAGCTTGGACTCCTAGTGGGCCTCCTGTTTTCAGCCTCCCAAGCACTGGGAGTATAGGTGTGGGTCATCATGGCTGGCCTTTTATCTAATTTCTTGCCTTGTATGGTGGAGTCATCCTATTGGGATCTTAGAATTGTTGTCTTTATCTATAATATCATGTTTTTTTTATTTTTAGGGGTCTACAGGGTGTTCAGGGTCTCACTACTAGGTCTGACCCATAGTGATCTGCCTGTTTGCAGCCTCCCAAGAGCTGGGATTACAGGCCTGTGCCACCATGCCCAGTCTTAATTGATGTCTCAGAGTGCCCTGGGAACATAGCTGGCATGTTGTCAGGCCTGGGGATCAAACCCCCAGCTCCTGCACCTGCTTGCAGATGCCTTAATCTGCTAAGCTATTTGGCTGGCCCATTTTTCTATAATATAATTTAAAAGTTTTTGAAGTGTTATTTTGCTGATCATGAATTTCTTTAGATGTTCTTTATTATAGAAGTATCTTATTTTTCCATTAGTTTGGAAGGATAATTTTGTAGAGTACATCATTCTCAGTTGAAGATGGATTATGGCTTAAAATACTTCACTAAAAGCTTCTCTTGACCTCAGGTTTTGTGTTTAGAAGTGTGCTATAATTCTCAAGGGATTTTTTTTTTTTTTATAAGTAATTGGTTTCTTTTTTTCTAATAGCTTTTAATATTGTATTCTTGTATGGAAGTTCCTGAATTCTGATTACTGTATGCCTGGTGGTAATTTTTTTTTTAATCATGACTAATTATAGTTCTATATGCCTCATTAACAGTGTTAAATTCTTTTTTCCTGCCAGGGAAGTTTCCTGCTAGGGAATTTTCCTGCCACTTGTTCTGTGAACATGTTTTTCGTGTCATTTGTCTCCTGCTTTTGCATTGACTTCAATTTGTTAATCTTCTTTACATCATCTAGCAGGTTTTGATTTTTTCATGGTCCTTAATAATTTTAAGGAATCTTTCTTTTCCTAATTACTAACTGCAGTCCTAGCTTCTAGACCTTACAATCTGTCCTCACATTGATTCATTCTGTTGCATATACTTTGAATAGAAATTTTAATCTCCTAGATACCTTCTTGAATCTGTTTCATGGATTCCATTTTTTCATATGTTGGATATTTGTGGTTTCCATCATTTTCTTAATCTCATCTAGTTTTTATCTATATTTTCTCTAGATTCATTTATCATGCCCTTTATTGTGTTTATCATCTCTGAAGTTACCTAAAAAATTGAGATTTTCTCTTTTTCTAGAGCCTCATTAATTTGCTTTGTGACTTCCACTATTACCAATGTAGAGAGTGTGGGTGGTGGCTTTTTAATTGTTGCCCCCTCATTACCTCCTCGGTTTGCCTTTGGGGAGATGGAAGTTAGGAAGGTTGCATTTTGCTTACATGTCTATTTTCTGGGGTGGGTTTTTTGTTTTTTTTATTTCCAGTGTTGATTCTTATAAATTGTTTATGGTAGGTATCCTCATTACTGCTACCAGGAACCCTTGGTAGATTACTGATTCTCAGGGATAGCTTCCAAATATATCTGACTGTTGGGTTTTGAGTCTGCTGGGAGAGCCTACCTCTTTAGTTTACTGGGAATAAGACACTGTTGCCTACCCCTAATTCTTTGTTAATGGCTTGTAGTAGTATTTATGTTCTTCTAAGCAGTCTGTCTTGGCATACAAGGAAAAACTGATTGGAACAATTGGAACTGATTATCACCTGGGTTAAAGTAATACAATCATTAATAAGAACAGCATCAAACACAGCTTAGAAAGTAAGAAATTATAGTAACTACTTGCCATCTTAACCAGATGAATGAGACTTGTGGTTATATAATAAAATCTAAAACAGACCAGAGAATTGTATACAGTGAATGTCCTCTCAATATGTTGATTTTACCCTCTGGGGAGAAAATTAAAAGAGGGTAAAAATAGAGAAATATAGAAAAGAAAGAGATTACAAGCAAGGCTAGAAGAGAAAAGTAGATTACACAAACTTTGGGAATTGGTGAAGACAGGAGTGAAAGAAGGGAAGAAGAAATAAGAACACAACAAATCAAGAAGAAAAATTGGCAAAGACTACCTCTCTGAGATATCTTCTGTATGTAGCTGGCCATTGGGTTTTGGGTCTGTTGCAAGACCTAACTTACAGAAAAACAAGAACAAACAAAATAAAAGAAAAAGGTAGGAAAAATGAATATATAAAAGCAAAGAAAGGAAACAAAGCAGAAAAAAAAAAATATCTGTGTCAGGGCATGTCTCTCCCATCACTGGTTGACAGAGGGACCAGACAGAGCCCAGATCTGTGTTGATTAATCTCACAAAGCCAACAGTAGAATTTTATTTATTTATTTATTTACTTATTTATTTACCCACAAGTCCCATTTCCTGGGATTACCCATAAATCCCAAATTCAATGGAACTTTGGTTCCATTGAAGTTAAGGCTGATTCTGGTTTCTGGCTGTGAGGCTGGGGCCTGATTAACCCACAGCTCTTGGAATGCCTCTTGCTCGCTTGAACTCACCTCCCTGCTGGCTTTAACTCCACTCCCTGGCCTCCTGCCAACTTGACCTCCACTGATCCTCACTCTGGAGCCAGCCCACAACTGCTCTGAATTCTGAGCTTGGTTGGCCCCTTCTAAAATGGCTACTGGCCAAGTTGCCTTTTCTTGGGGCCCTCTGCAACCTGCAGCATCCTTTCTCCTCTGTTCCACTGGTACAGTCTCCAAGCTTCCAGTAGTCACCAAGCCCTGGCAGGTTCATGCTGCCCCTGCTGTGCTGCTAGGCAGGACTCACAGAGAAAGAAGCCCACCACCTCCCTCTTTTGCATTATACGCCCCATCTTCTCTCTCTGTATGGACTTTAATTCCCACTTCAGATTTTTTCTGGGTCCAGGACCCCATGTCCCTCCTCCTTCTCTTCTTCACATTGTCCCATTCCAGCATCGGGTTTTCAAATACCAGAGACAAGTATTCCCCCTTGCTCTTCATTCCGCTGTCTTTGCAGAAGTTGGATCAGGACCATTTTAAAAGGGATGATGTGATGCAGGCCTTTAAAAAGAGTGAATCTGACTAATAAATTTCATAATTGGGGTCATCATGATATTCTTATAATGCCACCAAATCATAATGGCAGTCTCTTAATTTTTCTATTTTTTATTTATTGTAAAAAGTTTGGATATTTGTAACTTTTTTCTGTAAAAATCTTTATCAGATTTTGATGTTAATGTTATATCAGATTCAGAAAAACATTTAAATCTCCTTAATTGTTTAAATTGAGACTAGTTGAAAGTTTTTTAAACATTTCATCTCTTGCCTCCTTTCTTTCGCAATGTCGCTACTGTCTTACAGATCCTCATCCACCACACTTGGAGTGCACAGTTCATCGCTGACTACTTTCCATCAGCGCTCACTGTTCAGTAGTCCAGCCTTTGCTGGCTGTCTCAGTGGACAGTCGGAAACGGAGCTTCCTACCTGGCAAGCTGGTGCACGTCCTTATCCCAGTGCTCTAAAGAGCAGAGTCTGGAACATCACAGAGTTTGAGCCTATACTGGGCACCATAGCAACTTAGATGTTGTCTCAAAACAAAAGTAGTTTTAAAAATTCTGAGGATATAGCTCAGTCCAGAATCCCTGTATTCAATCACCAGTACCACACAGACTTTTAAAAACACCTCAGTGTACCCTGCCATATTCTTTTCCATCTATCTCCTATACTTTAGTCTTGTCACCTTGGAAAATGTTTATTCATCATTCAAATGTGCCTTTCCTTATTCACATTTTCACTTTTAGTCTTTAAATTTTCCTTTAGCCAGAGCTCATCATGCTTAGGTCCTTACTATTTTTTTATCTTCTGTGGCTTCTGTCACTGTATCTTGTTTTCTGATTCTTTGGGGGAAAAAAAAAATGTTTCTCCACTCCATCAGGAACACTTTGAGGCTTACAGACCCATGTCCCTAGTAACTGGCATCATGCCTTATGTAGTTGCTCAGTGAACTGGATTTCCATTTTCCTCCACCTATCTGTCTTGGCCTGTAATAAGGAAGATGTTTGTGCTTCACTGCTAACAACTCTGTTTATAGTATCTACGGACTCAATTATCTTTTTTAGGAAAGGTCCTTAGATTAGGTTCTGAGTTTTGAAATCTTGCCTTTCACTTTTCTGGGTTATGTTTTCTGCTGTTAGAATCTGTTCTCTGGAAATAAATTTCTTTCAAAATAATGAAATAAGCTCTTGCTCTTCTGTTTTTGTATTTTAGGGAAGGGTCTATAGGGTTCAGGGTTTCACTACTAGATCCAACTTGTAGTGATCCACCTGTTTATAGCCTCATGAGAGTTGGGGTTACAGACGTGAGCCACCATACACAGTCTCAATGGCCATCTCAGGGTTGGGGGGCAGCACGGCAGGCTGGGGATCGAACCCCTGACCCCTGCACCAGCTTTTGTTTTTCTTGATAGGGAGCCATTTCTGTAAGCAAGGGGACAGGAATGATTGGGTTATTATGAACGCTGTTGTTTTTAAACATGATAGGGGACATGACTGACTTTCCACTCCATTTTTAACTTTTAAATTGTAAGATAATGTGTTAAGCATATAATGAAAAGATATAATATTGGAAGGTTTGAGTAGGTTTTTTTTCCATATAGCTTTGATTACAGAGTGAAGTTTCATTTGCTTGATTAGTAATTTGTTGAGCTAGGTTTTTCTGCTTTCCTACATACAGGTTGACACTTTAAATTATTTTGTCCATCAGAATGGTTCATATTTTGGAAAAATCAGTGCAGTTTTTTAAAACCCTGTTCTGCTCTTCTTCCCTTGTGTACTTCCTTTTTACTTTAGGTGCAAATTTTTTAAAGGTAAAATAAATCCCAATATCACTTAGAAATGCAAGGTGCCAATGATCCAATTTTAACTAACTTTGGCAGTTTTTAAATGCTACTGTTTTGTTAGCAAGTACATATTTCCAGCTAGGTATATTCTGCTTCCATATATTGTTCAGAACATTAATACACATGATTTTCATGAACTCCCCCTTTGTTCTCAGATCTCGATTCTTCGCAGTACAGTCAGTGTTCTAGCTACTCGCCAAGGCCAACAGAGAGTTGTTTCAGTTCTAGTCCAGAGATGGTAAGTTGTGCTTTTTTCTTTTAACTTGTTCATACACTTGTATTAGGTAAGAATTACTTGTTTTTATGGTAGTTTTACATTATGAAAAAACTTTGAATCAATGATAAAAATAGTAATTTTAAGAAGCACACGAAAGTATAAGAAATTTTAAAATATAAAAATGAGACAAAAATGTTACTGAACATTACTCATTGATAGTTACAAAAATGGTGAATGTATTAACTATAGATTTTATCAAGATATGTATGAATACTGCATACACGTGTATAAAAATGGATAATTATAGAGCGTAGGTAGTTGTATCTATAATAGATACGTAATACTCCTTTAAAGAATTTTAAGAGACTTCTAATTAGAAAAATAAAATACATACATTCAAATAGTCTCAAGGCATATGAAAAGAAAACTATGTTATTAAAATAGAATCCCAAATAATTGCAATGAAATATTTTGAATAGGAATGTTGTGTTTCTGATAAATTACAGATTAAAATGTAATTATGTTTTTACTCTTCTGTCTTCATCCTTTCTACCCTTTATCTTTATTTTGTTACCCAAACTACCTTTGTTATTGAATGACACCAGTGACTTCTGTGTTGCCAAATTCACTGGGTACCTTTCAGTCTTTATAAGAACTCCCTAGTATGAGTAGCAGATACTCTAGTTTTGAAAGAACATTTTTGTCTCTTTGTTTTTATGATGACACAGTGTTTTGTTTTTCTTGCCTACCTGTGTGAATGTTACTTTATGCCTTTGCTCTCTTCTTCCCTGCCTTGCTTTCTACATAATTGTAATGTTTATGTTTGAAACAGCACCTTTTTCTGTTAACCTGTGCTCTAAGCTAATAGCACTGTTATACATGCCATGGACTTCTTGTCTGAGTGATGGCAGTTCCCAGCAGTATGAATTTAGTCCTGATCCTTACTTAAATGTCCAATTTGGCTTCTCAGAATTTTGCACAGAAATCTTCATCTCATCATAGTTCAAACTGAATATTCACTGTTTTCCCCCCAAATCAGTTTTTATGATCTTTCTCACATCTGTTTACCCAAGTATTCATACCAAAATCGTAGCACAATATTAACCTTGTCATTTCTTCATCTAATCTATCCCCTCAAAACCATTTGTCACTGTACCTGTCATTCAGTCCTTTCTGTAAAGTAACTTGCAAATGCAACTACTTCTCTCAGCCTCTGTATCTCTTAAGACTATTGTGACCTCTTTTGTAGGCCATCTCTTAACTTTTCTTGTTCCATTTTCTCTTCTAATCTCAGATATAATTTTCTTTGAAAACATAAATTGGGCCATGCTATTCCTGTGTATAAATGTTTGGTGGACCCCTGCTTTTGTGTCCTTCCACCCTGTTCTGGTGACTGAGCCCAGCCCCTTTTATTTTGGGTAGAGCCCCCCTGCAGAAACCTGGGCTGGCCTTGACCCTGAGCCTCCAACAGGTGTGGTTACTGTGCTCAGCTGGGGCTTCTCAGTTACTCCCTCTGGATGCTTTACAGTGGGTGGGGCCATATGTTCTGCTCCTGGCTGACACCCCCAGATCTTCTGTTGTCCCTCTCCTGTCCACACACGTTGATCTTTCACTTTCTTTAGTTTGTAACTTGTTTCTTCTTCAGAGTTTTTTGTGTTGTTTCCTCAGTCTTGGTTCCGGTTCATCCTTTGAGTTTAGATTAAAGACGTGGCATGTTCCCAAAGTCCCTGCAGCTCAGTTAGGCCCCTTGGTTTTGTTTTCGGAGTGCCTGTACTTGGCCTTCACAATGCTTTTGTCGGTTGTGTTTCCACGTTCATGTGGAGAAGCACTTGCTGCCATCCTGTGTGCCTGTTCTGTGTATTTGCTAGAGCAGCGCCATTTTGATTTACTCACACTTCAGATATCATTTAGAAAATAATTGTGTACATTGCTCTTTCCATTTTGGGTTTAGTTTTAAGCTATTTCCTGGGCTTTTGCTATTTTATTGCTGACCACCCATGGCCTATTCCCCATTCTAGTTTTTTTTTGTTGTTGTTAGTTTTGCCCCCTTCCCCATTTTTAGCTTAGATAACCAATACTCTTCCATATAAGATTTTTCAAAACAATTTCCATTAGATATGTTCTATTATTTCCATTAATTAAACATACATTTTCATGAAGTAGAAAAATTCACCTTAACAAATTGAAATCTCCTCTTTTAAAAGGTCACATTTGTCTCTTAGATAATAGTTGAGATATTTGTTGCTGTTTGGCCTTTCTTGATTTCAGGTAGCTGATACTCTTGTTATCCCTTATATCCATATCCATATCCCTTGGATATGCTATATCCATTATGGGATGGCCTGTAAATGCATATTTTTAAATTCATGAGTGAATGAGTAAATAATAAAAATGACATGTATTAGTTATTCCCTTCAGAGATCTTATATCTATCCATTATTTTTAAGAAATTGAAGTTTGTTACCTGTCATACTTTATGAAAGTTTAGTAGCCAGATGTAGCTGTGATTACAGATACTGAGAAGAGACAAGGTTCATCATCTCGCTCTTTTTTTAGAGCTCTTTTGGGTTTTTGTTACAAAGGTTATTATTGTTCTTAACTATTTTAAAATCCATAACCTACTGGAAGAAGTGGTAGATTGAAGGCTTTAATAGCATATCTGCTTTGATTTGTAACCAGCCAAAATTTCTACTAAATTTAGTGGTTCCTTATAATGTGGATTTTTAAGGATGTGTGTTTTAAAGTGGTTGCTTTTTTAAAATGTAAGATTATTTACAGCAGAATTATTTCTTTCAGCCATCTGAAGATGAAGATCAAATATTACAACAAACTGAAGACTCAAATAATATATTCACAAAACCCATAGAAACAAGTAATAACTTTTACCTGGAAAGGATGGTAGAACTTTCAGATGATAGAATTGTTAACAAGAATGCCAAATTTCACAAGCTGAATGAGAAATTTTATCAATGTTCAATAAAAAATAATATACATCAATTTCCACAAACTCAGGGCAATTTATCACATTCATTGGAAAACAAAACCAGTAGCTGTGCTGTGCAGATTGCAAGACATGACACTGGGGTGCAGACAGAGACAGAAGCTGTGGTGGAAGAGAAGTTAGATGCTGCTGTACAGTGTGACATACTTTCAGAGTGTGTGTGTGGGAGGGATGTGTCTTCTCTCCACATTGCTGAAAGGTGCATGTTGGGAATTACGGCAGCTGCCGCTGGAGGGCAGGAAAGCCCTGCAAACAGCTTGATAGTGCAGCAAAAGATGGAGCAGTTCAGCAATTAATTTGAAGACAACATTATGCAGTACAGCAACCATTGTCAAATCCCTGTCATCTTTGAAGTTCTGTATCATTTCTGATGTTATTTTTTTTTTACTATTTCGTATTTTAATAATAATAAAAGATGTAGCATTTCATTTGAAAGCCAGAGTGCACATTCTGAATCTCCTACTGTATAACAAGGAATGAGAAATGTAGCTAAGCATAAAGTGAGTTTTCAGGGTGTTTATTTAGGGTTCTTTGTGAGACATTTAGCATTTATGCAGTTCATTTTTCCATGGGCATTTCTTGAATAGCTTTTGTATGTCTAAGTTTTTAGAGAATTATATTTAAACTTTTAGAAATTATACTTGTAAATATTATCATTTTCATGTTTATTCATTACATTATAGTGATATAGTGTTATTTATGGATTAAAATTACTTTCTTATGGCATTTATTTTAAAATAGTGTAATTGTATGTTGCAGAAAAAAATGTTCTCTTCCAAGACTTTTTTTTTTTGGTGGAACTGGGGATTGAACTCAGGCCCTTGCACTTGCCAGGGAAGCACTTATTCTGCTGAGCCATCTCCCCAGCCCCCACTTGAAGATTTTAAGGTAGAGAATTTTAAATAATATCTAATGTGTTTTATGCCTTCATGATAAAAACTTTGTTAGCTACTTCTGTTTAATATTACACCCCATTTAAAATTCTGAATTAGGGTTAAACTGTGCTGTCTGTAGATAATGCAATTCTGTTGGCCAAATGAAGAATAAATTTAAGACATTTCCAGGAAAAATAGATGCACCTGGAAAAGAGAATGGTAAGTCAAATAAATCAGACATACAAGCTTGAATGCTATATGGTATTTCTCATTTCAGTGAGGCAAGTATGAGTACAATAAAGAGAAAAAAAGGACTGACAGAAGGAGGACACCAGGAGGTCCAGAGTGAGGGGAAGGGAATGTAAAAATAATTAAGATGGGTCATGTATGGGTACCAAATAGCCACATGAATGTAAACATGGGCTAGACACGATGATAAAAATATTGAAGAGCCCGATGTGATGGTGCATGCATATAAGCCCAGCACTTGGGAGGCTGAGGCAGGAGGATCACCTTGAGTTCAAGGCCAGCCTGAACTACATAGTGAGATCATGTAAAAACATTGCTAATGAAAATAGGGAAAGGCAGTTTAGACAGGGAGGGAGGTGGGTAAGGAGAGGAAGATTATAAAAGATGTATTATGTCCATGTACCTACTCCCTAAGGTGAATGTACTTCACACAGGTACTGTACTAAAACAAGATTTTAAAATATGTGTTCTGTACATCCCTCAACTCCTGATAAGGTGTCATCCTGATAACCTGATTCTGTGTTGGAGACAGTGCAGGTAAAAGATGCTGAATTCCTACCATCACAGCTCTTTGCTTTGCATGCACTTGCGCACTTGGTATTTCCCTGCATGGCTGTGCGGCTGAGCTGTGGCCTGCTGCTGCTGCCCAGCACAGGGGAGCTTTATGCTGCTGCGTGTGGCTAAGCCAGGAAAAGACCGAGCTCAGATTGTGTGCTGCTGTCTTAACCAAAGTTGAGCCATTGTGAACTGGAGACTGTGCTATAAAGTATACAGCAGAGGGCATTCTGTATCTAAACCAAGAAGAGACTTGGTAGAGGCTTCCATGCCTTAAGGAATGTTCGCTCCCTGCACTGGAGAAGGGTAGTGTGTGGTGCTGAGGTGACATGATGCGGAACGGTTTACAAATACCAACAGTTAGTGTGTGAGTAGTAGCAGCCTTCAGCTTTTAGCTAGTTCTAGGAAATTATATTAGCTGTCTTTTTTCATAATGTTTTAATTTTTACATGGGCATTTCATCAATCGCTTTTGTATATCTAAGTTTTCAGAGAATTATATTTAAAACTTTTAGAAATTATACTGATATATAATGTGAGAGGAATATAATTATCCATTGTACATTGATTTTCCTGAACAGTGTGTGCCTAGATGTGGCCTATTATGAGGTAGAATAAGATTGAGTTGTGGCTCTTGGTTTGGTTTCAAATATCACATGATTTTTTCCAAATGTGAATCAGAGTTTGGTAATACTGATAAAATTATAAAAATTTCCATCCAGTTCTGCATTATTGACATCATAATGTAGCAGTGAAACTCAGTAAGGTAAGAACGTTCAGAGTTTACCTATAATTTGCAGCATAGTAAAGAATTGTAATCATGCCCAGAGAGAGGCCTGGTCTTGGTTTCAGGACTGTGACTTCCTGCTGTGAGTGTCCCGCCTTTGTTTTGTGTGGGCAACGTGGAGCAGAGGGGAGCTGGCTTGGGCTGCCTGTGAATGTCTGTTACCTTTAAAAGTAATTGTTATGACACTGAAAAGGGGACAGCAGTGTATAGGCTGGTTGGGTACTACCTGCGTGGAATGTCATATAGGAGTGTTTTTATTTGTCTGGAAAACTTCCTCAAGTTACATAACTGTGACTTATGGTGAACCTTTGAATCGAGCAGTGTCACCTCATCGTTAGAAGGGAATGGGAAGGGCACCCACCTAGGTGCTAGGACAGTGACTGCCTGTGTCCCCAGGGGAGAGAACAACTGGAAATGCCTCACTTGTCACTTTCCTACTCTCACTGTGCTATGCGTCTTCCCTGGGTTCACTTTTACTCTTTTTCTGCAGTAAGCCAGACTTGTGAGCAAGCAGTCAGTTGGAGAGTTGAGTCCTAGGCCCTCAGGACCAGTGAGCCCAGTGACCTCCAAGTAGAGGATGCTCATGTACTTTTTCAGACATTCTTCTTCCATAGCTTAGCCGAAGAGTTATTGTTGCTCAGTGTTCACACACTTAATGACCTTTATTTTCCTGTCTGTCTTGTTCCCCCTTCTAAGCCAGTATTTATTGAGGTCAGATCTGAAATGAGATCTGTGTGCTTAGACTTTTGCCAGTGGTCTGCTGTTGGAGCTGGTCAGGAGACTTGCAGGGAGCCAAGTACTCGAATGTAGAGTCTTTATCACTGTAGATCAAATGTTAATTTTTCTAATTTCTTTTTAGTTTTACATTTCTCTAGTCTCTGACGTTCCTTCCTTCCAAAGGCTAGAAATTTAATACTGGAATCTACCAGCATAAGACACAGGTGATGAGAGAATTAATAAAATGAAATATGTATCCAAGTATTCAAAATTTAGGAGACAATATGTTAGGAGGACAGAGAAAAAAAAAAAAAACTATGTTTAATTGTTCTACTGACAGTGGAGAAGAGAATGGGACAAAGCAGTGGTGGCGAACCTAGGACACACAGTTGTCTTTCAAGAAGCAAGATGTTATGGGCTGAGTTGCTTTTTCTGAACTAGACCTCAGTATTCAGGTTGAATTACAGGGTTGGCACTTGGTGATAACTAAGTGGTTTTAGGTTGCAGTTTGGCTGTATCCCCTGAATATTTGCTATCTCGTGAGTAGAGGAACATTTACCAGATAATGGCTAAGAATTTTCCAGAATTGACCAGTCATAGTCATCTGTAGATACAAGAAGGACAGTGAATTCCAGGTAGGATTAAATAAAGCCAGGAAATCCATACTGTATGCCCAGCATAATAAAATGATAAAACCTCAGTGTCAAAGATTAAAAGCAGCTGATGAGAAGAAAACTACCTTTCTAGAAAGGACAGAGTTCCAAATGGCTTTTTAATGGCAATATGGATTTGAGATACACCATTAATAGCTTTGGGTAAGATCTTAAGAAATACAACATGGCGGTAGGCAGTGAGACAGGAAGGTAAGTTCCATCATGCAAGGAGTAAAATCTGCTGACAGGAAATAATTGAAGCACATCATTCTTCCAGCAACTATTAACAATTTATATGATTTTTGTGATTTATATTTAAGATCTTTATATACATAGTTTTTTTTTTTATATACATAGAGCTTTTCCTTTGCCAACAAAGAAAAGGTGGTTTATGAGTCTGTTTAGTCGTTGTGTTCAGCTATTTTTTTCATTTCTTGATTTCTTCAGGCCTTCTTATTAATGACTTTGCAGCAGTTGAAATTCTCTTATCAAGGGCATGTCTTTTATTTTTACATGTTGGATGTTGGTCTGCACTGTATATTCATGTATTCTGGTTGCTTAGGAGATAGCACATGTTCTCTTATTTCCTCCAAAATGCTTTATTTTAAGCTTTTTGTTAGTATCATTTTTTTTTCTTTATACCAGGGATCGAACTCAGCATCTTGTGCTTGCCAGACAGCTGCTTATTCTGCTGAGCTATCTCCCTGGCCCTGCTTTTGGTTAATATCTAAATCTTTCCTTTTACATGTACTGATTGATGTTTTTTTTTTTTTTTTTTTTTTTTTTTTTTTTTTTTTTTGTC
The DNA here is from genome assembly GCA_004027165.1 of Ctenomys sociabilis. Taxonomy (NCBI): domain Eukaryota; kingdom Metazoa; phylum Chordata; class Mammalia; order Rodentia; family Ctenomyidae; genus Ctenomys; species Ctenomys sociabilis. Next base: position 43,221 of record PVKA01016609.1, read on the forward strand.
TTTTTGAGACAGGGTCTCACTATGCAGTTCAGGCTGGCCTTAAGCTCACTTTGTAGCTCAGGCTGGTCTCGAACTCACGACAATCCTCCTGCCTCAGCCTCCCGAGTGCTGGGATTACAGGCATGCGCCACCACGCCCGGCTTGATTGATGTTTTTGAATCAGGACACTTAGACATATTTGAGATGTTGAATGACTACATATATTTTGTGTATAACATTAAACATGTATAAACAATGTATAATACATATTTAAATAATTATATGTATTGGTTGTAAGTTCAAACAGTCTAAAACAGGCCATAAAATGAGAAATATCTGTGTTTATGTTCATTTCAGGCTTTCCTTTGTGGCTCAGTGCCCGTGCATACAGTTTTGTGTATTTACCTCATATTTCTGTGGGTACAATCACATGTCAGCTCATGTGAAATCTAAATTATGCTTTAATTGCATTATGTCAATCAATCTTGTAGAAATAAATTTACCTTTTAAAAATAAGTATTCAAGCAGAACTTCATTTTCCCTAGTATGTAGTGCTTTTAAATTTTTCTCAGCGGTATCTTTTGAGCATCAAATATTCTAACTTTTTATAAAATCTTATTGTGGTAACAAACATTCTTTAAATTTTGTGGTTTTAGAATGATTTATTTTCTTTTTTTTTTTTTTTTTGGTCTTTTTGAGACAGGGTCTCACTATGCAGTTCAGGCTGGCCTTAAGCTCACTTTGTAGCTCAGGCTGGTCTCGAACTCACAACAATCCTCCTGCCTTAGCCTCCCGAGTGATTTATTTCATTCAGTGAAGTTATAGCATTTCTGTCTGTTCTTTTTCAAAATTGCTTTATCTAGGCTATTTGTCTTTTCCTCTGTATTTTAGCATTAGCCTATCAATTTATGCAAAAAAAATCTGGGTTAGATTTTGATATCATTTTGAAACTATATGAGCTTGGAGGGGAACTGATAATCTTAAAGTCAAGTTTTATAGTCAATAGGTATCTTATCTGTCAATGTTTAAAGTATTAAGTTTTTTACAATAATCTTTTGCCTGTACTGCAAGAGCATAAGCAAGATGCAATTGTGCTTTGGTATTCTGTTTTAAGAATGCCTGAGATAGCAAATGAATGGATGCTCAAGAATGCTTATGTAACGTGGCATACTGACACGTAACCTATGCATATTTCCTAGTATATACTTTAAAGCAACTCTAGAACACTGTCATGTCTAATACAGAGTAAGTCCTATGTAAAACCTATGTAAATTAAGAATGTTCAAGACTAAGGGTCTTGCAAGTACTATTAGTAAACTTACAGCTTGGGAATGACTTAGTTACAGTGAAGGCTGAAAGGAAAGTGGGGATAATATTGGAAGTTGGAAGAATGAGATATTACGTAGTGACAGAAAATTAACACTTATCACTCATAATTAAGTGGAAATAAAAGGAAAATTTATGACTTCCAAGAAGTAGTTACCTAGCTTCTAGCTGCCTGTAATAAAAAGATGAAAGTGGTAAGCAATAGAAAGAACTTCTAGCCAAGACTTGCGAAGAAGCCAAGACTTGCTAAGATAAAAATTAAACTTTATTATTCTACTTTCTTCAAATGGCAAGTAATGCTAAAATTAAGAAATGGCTTTTGAATAAAGATCAAGAGCACTATTGGGAAAAATAGAGAATAAATTGGATCAATCTCATGTGTGGGGCTAGAGCAAGGCTAGAGGAGGAAAAGACAGTGTCTGAGGTGAGACACTTTAACAAACTGCTTCAGCCCAGAGCACAGCAGGCCCTGGAGGAGTCAGGCAGGTTACTAGGCAGAGGCGTGTCTTGACATCAACTTGCCCTGTGTGTAAATAAACCTGCTGCAGTCCTTGAGTAGTTCCTTTTCTCCAAATTCAGAGAGGGGGCTCCACCTGACCTCAGCTTACTGTTTTCTAATTTTTATCTTTATTTCTTGATCCTCTACCCTGAGAATTTTGTGAGCTGTGCTGGATGTGGCTAACATGATGCCAGGGATGTTATTGTACAGCCCTGTGTGAAGAACTGGACAGTATCCAAGCATCTTAAAGGATAAGGATTGCAGATAGTTTCTGCTAAGGAACAGCACATTTAATAATGTCAACTGTGTTTTCATGCAGCAAAGGAATTTTGCAGGATAGCAAAGGTAGGGAAAGCTTTATCTTGATACATTTTATGGATGTTGTTTTTGCCTAACAGCATAAAACTTCAGTACAATTTGTTGGGGACCCACAAAATTTTAAGAGAAATATGCTCACAGAAAACACTGCCAGCTTGGACTGAAGACAGTTTAACGTGAAGGGGCCTTTGGATTTGTGAAGTAAATGGTGACAGGAAGTAATCTGAGAAAACTAGCTACAAATGCCAGCATTTTTAGTAGAACAGAATAGCTGAGATTGGAACTATGAGCAGAGGGTACAGCTCAGGCCTATTAGGGTGCTATTTTGCACTTCTATGCAGCAGGCTTGAGGCAAGGAGTTAACACTATGTGTGTGGCTGGATTTCAGAACTGCTGCACTCTGCCCCTTTCACCAGTCAAGTCTGGTCTTCAACTGTCTTATGTTGGTATGTGAAGGTGGAATAACTTGTCCCTCCGATTCACTGAGAATTCATATACCTTGTGTGCTTTGAAATATATACTTGGCTATATTTGCTAAGTGGAATTTGAGGAGTCTCAGTTACACCTGCTGGAGTCCTGGATGTTGAGCCTATCCTTGATGCCATCATAGGTAACATTTTTGCTCTGATGTTGTGTGGTGTAGGGAAATGGAGCTTCTGTTTTGCATTTGGAATATAAATAGCTTTCATAGTAGTAAGAGCAGCACATGTAGAGGTACTGTTACAGTTATCTAACGTTACGAACTACCTCAGGACAGAGCTGTTTATCAGGATATAATTGTCACCATGAAGTGCTCAAACTACAGGCATATACCACAGTGCCAGGTTAGATTTCCTATTTAATGGAGAACAGTAAGAAATAGTCTTTATCCAAGTATTTCATACCAAATGCATTCATACTGTGCAGGATCTGCCTGAGGCATCTATGCTATGCCAAGGTTCATTATAAAACTTCTTTTTAAATAGGTGGATGTATTCTACATATACTTGTAGTCCTACATACATTTGTAGAACTACTGCTCTAAAGTGTAGTAGTTGAAGATTGTAGTAGTCATCAAAAGAAGGCATACCAAAATTAACTTGTGCATGAAAAATTAACTTATCTTGCATATTAATCACTTGAAATTTTTGTAGGTGCAGTGAAAATACACAAAATGTTTAAAGTAAAACAAAGAAATAACTTCCATATTTCTTGTTACATTCACAGCATCTGTATAATATGAATTTAATTTCAGTATAGCCAGTTAGTGAAGGATCAGTGCTACTTTTGTTTGGAGAGGATTTCAGAAATTACTTTTATAATGGAAGGATTTTAATAAGTTACTGAGAAGTTTTCTAAAATTATATTTTTTCTTCACTGAGAGGACATACATAGCAATTCTGCATTAATCCTGTTGAGAATATGAGAAGGCTGAGCTTTGTCCATCAGCTTTGCCCTTGGAGGATGCTCATGGCGTCAGGGCATTGAGGTCAGCACACACACACTGGTGACAGGGATGATGTGTCTGCTTACATGCTCCTGTCCCTGGTGGTAGTCCCAAGAAAAGGGCTGAGCACTTGTCTGTTCTGAGCATCAGATGCAGAGGCATCAGGGATGGCAGATGAAGGGCAACAGTGACCCAGCTCGTACCCACTGCTGTGCCACACATTTTACATGTTCAATGGAACCTCAATGTAGCCCCTGTAACATATGTATGAAGCCGCTAGTACCAAAATAATTGACCTCATCCCAAATCAAGAGTTCCAGGACATGTTTGATATATATTATGATGCAAGAATTCTATGTTTGTCTCTATTCAGGTAGTTGTGAAAAGATGATGCCCTAGCTGACCTACAGAAGATGACTGGGAATTGTCATTGCAGAGAAAATTCTGGGCCAGTTGACTGTGGATGAGTCACCAAAATGTCCTGAGTTTAAGTTTTAAGTGTAGAAAATGTCCATAGTGGTTCTCTTAGTGAGCATGTTTATGGTAATTAATACAGACATACGCCATTCAGGTGTTTACTATTCAGCTGAGTGGAAAATATACATGTAATTTGTGGGATTTGCAGGAGTCATTTTTACCTGAGTGCTGACATTAAAAATTCTTCACTAGAAGCCAGTACTTGTAAGCCTTTGACAGTAAGTCCTGTGTCTTCAGAGCTCTCCTTGGGCTTCTTGGACCTCAGTCAGAGTAGTACACCGTTCCATGGAGACTGCACTCACGCCAAGCACATGTGTGTGGATAAAACAGAAGGGTAACAGTGTCCCCAGAGTGTCTCAGCCACTCAGCAGCCTT